>VOMN01064282.1:0-82206 GCA_014899125.1 Orchestia grillus
AGCGTGCGTGGACGCACATTGCTCAAAAACTAACGATGTCCTAGTTCTGGTATGCCTGCACATGTGTGTGCGCGTGTGTTCGCGTGTGTGTGTTGTGTTTAATGTTCTATATGCGTGGTCAGTTGGCGTCACCAAGCAGACGTAGCTGTACATACATTTAAGTCTACGTCTGCTTTACGTTGAGCTCATACGTCCCTTCAGGAATCGTGCCACCCACGACACTGGAAAGCGAGCAGCGCCTGTTTGCACCGCTGCTGCCGAGAGCTTCGTGCCCGAGTACAACTTGGGAGCTGAGGGCAGCACTTGTGCACTGCAGGCTCCCACAAGGAAAAATATGCTTTTATGGGATATCAATTTATTCACACACGGAAAACACAGGTGAACTAACTACGAAACAATCGTACGTCAACCCAAAAGTGATCACACATCTCATGGAATGCCCTCCCGTCCCTCTGATGGCACGTACGACAGGTTGGGTTGAGAACCACTGGTCTAGGTTGGGTTGAGAACCCTGGTCTTGGCTGGGTTGAGAACCCTGGTCTTGGCTGGGTTGAGAACCTCTGGTTTTGGCTGGGTTGAGAACCTCTGGTTTTGGCTGGGTTGAGAACCCTGGTCTTGGCTGGGTTGAGAACCACTGGTTTTGGCTGGGTTGAGAACCAACGGTCTCGGTTGGATTGAGAACCACTGGTCTAGGTTGGGTTGAGAACCCTGGTCTTGGCTGGGTTGAGAACCACTGGTTTTGGCTGGGTTGAGAACCCTGGTCTTGGCTGGGTTGAGAACCACTGGTTTTGGCTGGGTTGAGAACCAACGGTCTCGGTTGGATTGAGAACCACTGGTCTAGGTTGGGTTGAGAACCCTGGTCTTGGCTGGGTTGAGAACCACTGGTTTTGGCTGGGTTGAGAACCAACGGTCTCGGTTGGATTGAGAACCACTGGTCTAGGTTGGGTTGAGAACCCTGGTCTCCGTTGGATTGAGAACCACTGGTCTAGGTTGGGTTGAAAACCCTGGTCTTGGCTGGGTTGAGAACCACTGGTTTTGGCTGGGTTGAGAACCAACGGTCTCGGTTGGATTGAGAACCACTGGTCTAGGTTGGGTTGAGAACCCTGGTCTTGGCTGGGTTGAGAACCACTGGTTTTGGCTGGGTTGAGAACCAACGGTCTCGGTTGGATTGAGAACCACTGGTCTAGGTTGGGTTGAGAACCCTGGTCTTGGCTGGGTTGAGAACCACTGGTTTTGGCTGGGTTGAGAACCAACGGTCTCGGTTGGATTGAGAAGCACTGGTCTAGGTTGGGTTGAGAACCACTGGTCTAGGTTGGGTTGAGAACCCTGGTCTTGGCTGGGTTGAGAACCACTGGTTTTGGCTGGGTTGAGAACCTACGGTCTCGGTTGGATTGAGAACCCTGGTCTTGGCTGGGTTGAGAACCACTGGTCTTGGCTGGGTTGAGAACCACTGGTCTTGGTTGGATTGAGAACCACTGTCTTGATACACATGTTGGGAACCACTGGTCTTGGTACGCAGGTCAGCAACCACTGGTTTTGGTAGCCATTGACCCAGACGTACCACTAGTGGCACGCGCACGACAGACTGGCTGCCACTAGTCAACAGCATCACGCACGTGTCGTGAGCGTCGAGAAACTACGTCATGAAATTTTAAATAAATAATCGTGTGATTCACAAGGCTGACGTCACTTCTGTCATGCGTCTTACCGCAGGTGACGATGCTTTACTATTGCGGGCTGGTGACACGACTGCATCCTAATCTTGCTTATCATCGATAAATTAATGAAATAGAATTCTCATACCGAAAAAGTGGGTGTTCTACCATCTCTATGCATACTATGAGCCTTTACCATTCTGCCAGTCAGCTGACCCTGCACTCGTCACGATAAGTCCACATTGAGCAAAAAGCAATCCTTAATTTTCTGTTTATTTTGTTTTCTTCATCCCCTAGCCAGGTAAACTCAGACTTCATCAGAAAGAAAATCCAGTCCATCAGCGACACAAATGATACACTCTCCCGTGGTACAGCACCACACCCTTCCTAAACATGAGCCTCAGAGGGAGTCCTAGCAAGCCCTCTTACAAATTACTGCAGACGCACGGCGGCTTTAGGCAGTTCTTCACGGCGATGGCGGTTTTCTGACGTTTTTTGGCTGTTTTGTGTAGATTTTCTCTTTAGGCGAGAAATTGCCCCGTGCCTGCTTGTAAATCGCGGTAGAAATGTCCTAAAGCAGACATGATGACCACACCACTGCGCTGCCACTGCGCTGTGGGCCACTGAACTGTGTGAAATTAATTAACTGCCCTTACGTTAAATGGGAGGTGAAGGCGCACTGGAGTTCGACGCAAAAGGTGAGCTACACTCTTCTGAAAAGATGATCACAAGCACCAGGAAAGCTTGGATTGAGCCTTTGTTAGTGAATTTTATTCAAGAAAGTAAAAGTGAGATGTGGAACACTCATTTTCAATGAATGTTTTCATGTAGGACATTTTTTTTTAAGTAAGCGCACTTTATTTAGGGAATGCATTTTTTCGTGATTTTCACTTTGTGGTACTCTTACCAATTTCTTTTAGGCCATGAGTGACCTTGTATGGCTTGGAATATTCCTTCTAAAAAAATTCCTTAACAAACTCTTAAAGAACATGAAGTTAATTTTCGGGAAACCCTCGTACTTTAAATTTCCTTCGACTTCCAAAGTAACATTCCATCAATTTTTTCCTGGAACCTCTGCCGACACCTTAAAAACTAAAGTTACTTTTGCCTCCCACACACGACGCCCCGGCGCACCGAGCTGCGGAAGTCCAAGCCCCTGTGGCAGAACGTAACCCTTCTCAAGAAACTCGGCGTCTTGCAAAGTCGACCTTTCAGGTTCCTGACCCAAGCGGCGTCTGCGCGTCGCAGCAACCCACGCAACCGTCCTGTGAAATATTGATAACGCGAGTGCTGTGTCGGTCTCAAATCTCATTACCTTAGTGCAAAATTGACGGTAGGCTCAGAACGTCTGGAGTTACGGAGGAGTCTTCAGACTTTAACGCATAACGAGGCTAATTCGAGTCATGCAAATCATGAAACTTTCAATTCACTGACGGTCTTGTTGCTGTGCCCTCAGTAGCAGATGCAATTTTAAGAATGAACTACATTTCGGTTTTGCAAACACTGGCATTATCAAATACGCATGAAAAAAATACGGATAGTTATGATGAAGCATTGCAGCTTTTCAAAAAGGCCTAAAATTCAAACTGACGTTGTTATTCATCGCAGCAAACAGTAACTAGCCATGCTTGATCAAATTTTGAACCTATGGTGAAATATGGAGGAGGGCAAATCTGGCAATGAATATTCCGTTCAAAGTAATACACCCAGTTATTTCCCCCTGAATCTCGTAGGCTACAGTCACATTTAGATGTTAAACTCTACACACTCCGCTCTTCAAATTTCAATACAAACAAGGCTCAGCGTTATTCTTTAGATGGAGTGTACAGCGGCTGACGACTGCGATTTGTGATGAAAGAGAATTTTTGCCTGATTAAATTGTCACTAAAATATAACAAAATCACTGAGCAAAACGGATGGATGCCCGTATAAACCTGCACAGAGTTGCGTGAATAAATGATGTCGCCAGAAAGCCTAAAGGTTTTGTTCAATAGAGCTTTGACGTGTTATAAAATAAACCATAGAATAACTAATGGAGCTGTTCCATTAGTTTTATCCCAGCGAAAAATAGTCCTTCTAGAGAAATTGACGGGAAATCAATAGCCGTGGAAGCGGGGAAGTTTATCGAGCTTCTCAACTGCATCACACGTGTGTACTCACGAAATGTTTTATAAATAATGAATATTTGACTACTTGGGTTTTACTCTCAGAGAGTAACTGGACTGCAGTATATGTACGCTAAATTAAATGCAAACATAATAAGCTTTGGAAAACTCAAAAACAAGCTCGTCCCATTTGCTATCATCATCGTTTACACCTTCATGTAACTTTTGAATTGTAGATGACTTGCGGCAGGTTTTAACACATGGTAATCGTAGCTCTGTCGTAAAGCTGCACTTTAGGCAGACAAGCTAGTCCCGCACACCCTACCTCGAGCGCGATTGTAAGAGAACCAAGAAAAACTCGAATGAAACACTGGAATTTCCCTTCTAGTAAATAAATGATTAGAAATTAATTAAAATCGATAACTTCTAGTGCCTGAAGTGCAGGAAGACTCTCCACGCTCAGTTGTTTAATACTGCATCTCGGGGTAAATTTCCCATGAGCGCCATGGTGGAAGTGGTGCAGAGGTCTGTTCTCTGAACACAAGACATGTACACACTTAAAAAGTGAAAAAACCTGGGCTCTACGCACTTAATTTCAACGACACTGACAGCTCCACTTCCCGAGAGGTTTGTCTCTAAACGTGCTTCATGAACGAAAAGAAGAAATTTTCAATGGGACTTGAAATTTAACGTCCCCAACCTCAACCAAGTTCTAAGGCCAGTATGTTGCCTTGAGTTGTCATCGAATATCGTGTAAATATCGCACTTCATGCCTCAAACTTCAGAATAAATACCGCTTGGCCTCGGCGAAAGTATAAATATGTGTGTTACATACCATGTCGACGTTTCAGAAAAACCAATAAAATAGCAGCTTCTATGGGCGTCTTCTGGACATCCTGCTAACAAGGCTGGATTGCAGCTTCGGTGTCTAGTACAATGCGAATTCAATTTTAAACTGATTAAAAACGCACGCTTGTGTTCTTTGTCAAGTAACATACATGAGTAGAACTTTTTGAATTTGATCACAGATATGTAATTCGCAGCTTAAATTTCTCAATAGAGTTGCTTACTAGTGTGCTCTCTTTCTCTAAATTGTTTGTAGATTTAGGGTTGCTTCATACATGTGAATGCTCAAGTACGTTAAAATGAGCTTTTCATTCAAATTCATTATCAATAACATTATGATTGTACATTACACCATTCTTAGCACCTGAATTCAATACTATTATTTACTCCTTGTGAGCCATCTTTCTGGTAGTCTGGCTCGTTAAAAATAGACACATGCATCATCAGTACCATGTAACGTTTTGGGCACAAAAACATCAACGAAAATTCACTGAAGAATTGTCCGACGTTGACGAAAAGCATTCGGTTATATTGACCATTCGACTGAAAATAACCTTCAGTAATGGCGCTTCAACTTGGTACTTTGTATTCAGCGAGAAATTAACGACGTCAAGTCGCAGGAACGGATATGAGTTTTGTTCATGTTAAACTCTGAACAAAATGGGAGCGCTACTCATGGCGCTCTTGCTCGTGGCTCTGAACAATTGTTCTCAGAAAATTGAAATACAATTCGCCGAAAAATGAACCACGCATTTGCAAAGCATAAAATTCCGCACTATTCGTAAAAAGAACTACACTTTAAGCTCGACCCGCCATCGGCGTCCACCTCCAAGGCTCTCAAAAAACAGACATTTTTCGATTTGTGAAACATGTGTTTTCAGGAACCGAAATTCTAGCAACGCTCAAGACTTCCTCACCAGCGCCCTGAACAGCCAAAATCCCAGCGATCTTTACTGCAATAGGTTGGGCGGCAGTTTGTTATCCACGGCATATTTAAAAAAGTTCTTATGGAGCACTCTCGAACTTTCTTCGGCAGGAATCTTGGGAGACGAAGAAATGGTCTCCGGCAGCGATTACAAGCAAGTCAGTCGGGCTCGTGAATTTTCAACCATGTTTTGCAGAGCAAAATAAGAATTCCTTCTTACATAAATGAACAATGCGGATTTTTTTGGTGCTAGAGTGAGAACATGAACTATAGTTGAGCAGAAATTCTTTAATGTATGTGTCTCACGATATCGCCTTGATAGCATAAATGTAGGTGAGTGCAGAAGTTCAATGAATTTTAGAAACATGTCAACAGTGAGCTATCAAGATCTTAGCGAATATATTTTGCTGTTTTTTTTATGTAATTTGAGTGGAGTACGCTAGCAAGGTTTGAGGTACGAACCGAGCTTGACAAACAAGAATTTGGACTCATTTAATGCATCTTGCGTCTTAAACTGAAATAATATCGTTGGAACGGAGCCTCATTTTTAGCCGAAACATCACTCTTGATCTCGTCCAAGACAGTGCGCTTAAAACTATATTGACACACATAGAGTCAATCATCAATTGTCAGCTCAGCGCTGCAGAGGAATATGGCACATGAGGATGTGCGAACATATATGGTCCTGTGCTGGGTAAGGACCTCGAGGGCACTCTACATAATAAAGTGTCATTTCAATTTAATAGCTTGGTGAATTACTGTAGAGTTGCTTCGATGTATTTTCTAGAAGTAAGTGCATTTAAAGCCCCATCGGCGTATTTAAGCCTCAGCGACAGTTTATATTAAGTGAGACAGATATTTCCGTTGAATATTTGAAGTATTCGATGTTTTTCTCTTATCATTCATTCTCTGTTTATCTGTAGAATATACAGGCAGCGAAAGTAAGTTAAATATGCATGTGAAACACCGTAGACTTACGTTGGAATTGTCTCAACGAGGGCATATTTATGAATGTGACGTATTATCACATGACTCAGAAAAGTGTGACATGAAGCACACTGACACATCACAATGTCATATGACAGTAAAGTATGACTTGGTACTTATTATGTGTCACAATGTCAAATGACTAAAAAAGTGTGACACAGTGCATGTACGACTTACACTTGCATATCAGATTTATGAAGAGTGCTTGATGAACATAAGTGCGAAAAAATGCGTCACATTTTCTCTCTGTGTGGTTGGGAGTTCAATTAGGCTGAAATTTCCTTCTAGAATCTAGAAAGCAGAATTACCTCATAAAACTGATGAACACACAAAAACAACCTTGTAAGATAATATTGACTCTCTTTCCAAAAAAACATCAGATATTTTTGTCCGCCCATGAGATATCTCGACGGAGCAAATTAAAACCTAAGTGAAGGCACCGTTCTGATAGAACTTTATTTTCATCCCGAATGAGCAGGAGATCCAATTAGACACCGGGGACTGCATCAGATTCTTGCCAGGCCGCAGCACTGCGCCTGGGCCCCACCAAAGAGAAGGTTCCAGGACTTTGGGGCCCCGTTTCTTCCAGGCCTAATTGAAGATATCTTTGGCCTTTTTAGAATACCAATAAGAATCTTCAGGCTTTTTTTTGACACTCTTCTTATTGCGCTGCAGTTTTTACCATGCAGTCGCTTTCCAGCACTTCTATATGGATACCATCATTGTTTCTATAGGGCGAGTTTAATCTTTTCGTACATGAATTATACGGGTACTCTTGTGCTCGATAGCAGCGTCAAAACGTGCACCAGTTCGTACGTTTCCGTAACCGATCACTCAACTACGCAAGAGACAAGAGCGCCCCACAGCAGCTTGCAAGCGCCTCCGAGCACCTTAGATTTGCCACTATTTATTACTACAAATAGCTCTGAAGCTAACGGTGACTATAGTCTGCAGTCATTCTGAACGGCCTATTGCATAATTAGGTGTCTGCAGGGCTTGGTGGAGCCTTTTCCACTGCAAGGGAGCTACTGCTAGTCTTTATTCTAAGCTTTTTAAAATTTTTGGTGAATCATTTCCAGATTGATCATGTTGGTAAAAATACGTCGAATTAAATACTGGACATTCGTTATGAATGTTATTTGTGTGAATTATTTCACCTGAAAATATCCTTGATCTAAAGCGCATAATGCTTTTTAGATGTACCTACATGGGTATATATGCACAAATATAAATGCAGTACGTATGTACAAACAGGGTGAGAAAATACATTTGTATTTATTTATTTATTTTCTGTCCGCTTCTGCAGCGAGGCAAAGTCAGCGCGTAAAGCGTAAGCTGTTGCTTTATTCGTAGCAACTGATGTCGATGTATTTCAGGTGCGTGCGGTTCATGTAGTGCAAATAGTGCAGCACGCTTCTGTGAACTCAGACACAAGAAGACCTATTCAGACTAGCCATGGAGGTGTGCCTGGACTGAAATGCATTGGAACTTTAACCTTTTAGACCGGGATACGCTGCCTAGCCTTCCTGCGCGGAAGCTCCTCTAAGTACTGAGATTTTTACATATGCTTTCATATCTTTCAGAACTTTCATAGTCCAGTGGACCACACGGTTTCAAAGTTTCGATGCTGCTTCAACATTTTGCTAAAAATTTTCTCTAAGCCTCAAGAGGATTAGAGCTGAAAGAAAAGCTGGAGCCTCCCCTGTTTTTCTTTTCTACTTTAAAATGGCCCTTTGATAAGCGTTTTAAACAAATGTTTCTTTACAGACTCTGCGCGTTTGTTGAAAACTGACGTTCCTTGTTTTTAAGTGTGTTACGTTGTGGCCTTGTGGCATAAATCTATATGTTACGCTACATATATATTCAAACGTTTTACGCAGTTCACCAGCGTCTTACCATCTCAGTCCCTTGTTCTTATCCTCATCTGTCTGTGCTCCATAGTTTGCATTTGAGTGTTTGTCAATAATATTTTTCAGAATTTATAGCCTTTAAGCTTCGAAATGTTCCAGTAATTAATTGACTCAGTATCCACAAACTTAGTATCTGTTTAGTTTTTCACAAAAGCCGAATTTAAACTTCCACTGCCTTAAAAAGTATCACTTAGTAACTTTCTTTGCCTAGGCCTATCCTCTCAATGCATTTCGGAAACTTCTGTAGCACAAAGTTAACGCGGCTGTCTGTCGCTAAAATTTTGACTGAGCTTCAAGATTGGAAAAGATTGCTCGAATTTACCGCAACTATTCCGTTTTTTTATCATCATGTATTTTCGTGCGGTGTTGATAGATCTTTATACACCACAGCAATGCTGCATTGGCTTTCTCTTTATCTGCTTTTTTGCTTATAATTTAGGTTGCCATTTCTTGTCCCCTGTACTTTACCCTCAATCCTCAGTTCAAATATCAGATTTTAAACAACACACCAATGCAGCCAGTTCGAGTTTGTTACGCCTGTATGCATACAAATCAAACTTGCTCATCCGTACATTTCACCACGACTGCAGACACAAGCAATGTCTCCCAAAACATCTCTCCGAAATATCGTTGTGGAACGTTCCCGTATTTACCCAGCCTCAAGTCCGTAACATATTTAGTTTTTCACTTTAAAATACCTCGCCAGTTTCATTCTGAGCCCAGCAGAACAAGGGACTTAAGCCTCCAGGGCCAGGACAACACGGGTTTTATTCGTCCCCTTTTCGCAGAAAACACCTGGGATCAGGAGAGGCCTCTGGCGTCGCACAGCCTCGCACGGGGGAGAACAACGGCTTAAATTATGCGACTTGCGATGGAATTCTGAAACTGGGGACACACAAAATAATGCTCAAAATTTGTGAGCCAACAAGGTTTGCATCTTAAATACTCAGAGCTGGCGACTTCCACTATAAAAATCAGGATAAAGGTAGTTTCCGATTTGCTCTGCCAGTTACTCTGATGTTACTTTTTATAAGTTAAAATGGAAGTTGATTGTGATCTTGAACATCGTTTAACATAACAACATCAATTTTGTGACGCTATCAATTTTAGAGGACTGAACGAGAAGCCACTCACTAAATTTACGGTATGTTTGTTATGGTTGAATTCGAAATACTTCATGAGCTGGTTTGATTGTTTCAATTTTTTCCAAGCGATAAAGCCAATCATTAAATAAATCGAATTAACTTACCAAGGTTATACGAAAGTGTGCATCAAAAGCTGGTAGAAAAATGTAGCTGAATAATATTTTGGATATTAAGTCATTTTAATTGAGGTCTCTTTATAAACTCTTCGCTCAATCGAAAACCTCTCACGTGAAAGTTTATGCAATGAACTGCTGACATGAAAATTTTAGCTCTGGAAATTTCATGATAAATGATTATTTCAATGAATTTAAAATTATTCTTTTATATTTTTAAACGATTCAGAAATCCCTAAGGTCAAGATCCGAACTTAAACGCTGCAGTTTACTGTGAAAGTTTTAATTAAATGTCAAGGTAACGTGTACAAGGCCCTGAATACTATGCAGCTCACGTCTCCTCGATGTGCACCACACGATGCTTCAATGTGACAATAACTCCAGCGTGAGCTCGAGCTCATTAATTAAACAAATAAATCGACTATACAAAAAACTACACAGAAGTAATGTCCCTTCTCTTACATTGTCACTAACATGTTAGGATGTGGAAACAAGGAATTTGTTAACGCAGCCGGCACATTCGTTGGAAATATCTGACGGCTACTCAATCTTGCAGAAAAAGTAGGGCTATTTCTCTTAGAAAACTTTCGAAATAAACAAAGTTAGACCGTTAATATTTTCGAAGGGCCACCTCCGGATTCTAGAAGCAGTTTGCAAACCTTGAAGCTGACAGCCAAACTTTTCACGCCGCCATAACGACTAGTGTCGGTTAAGGCACGTTGTTACGAATTTTTATGAGTGATTGTCAATAATATTACGAAAAAATGGGGAATCCCCGGGGCAATGGTGCTGAAATGTTTATAGTAGTGAAAAAGATGCATGAGCATTTTAAAATTGAAAATTGCAACCCAGAAATTGATATATTTTGGGCCCAAATATAATTAAAACGGCTTTCGATATCAAAACCTGTCTTTGGGCTAGAGTAAAAATGCACCATCTTATGTGTTGCAGAAGAATGGATTTTCTGCTACAGATAATGAATTAGTAGTCTGCCCAAAATGAGAGGTGACAACATTTTCGATAAGATTTTAAACAGTTTGAAATTGTTAAATATGTAAGTTGAAATTCCATTTTTTCAGTCACTTCAATTTATGTTTTCTGCGCTGGACGTTCACCGCTTGCCCATATCACACCACGCGTAAACCTTGAGCTGATGCACTTTACATTTTTAGCTCCCATGACAAGTATTGCGTCTTTGCAAAATGAAGAACATAATATTGGCATTTATTTTTGCGTTTTTTATTTCACTACGTATTTTGTTCGTGGAAACTTTGTTTGAAAGCATGAAAGTCTTTTTTTAACTCAATTTTCTTGCAGTTTGCCAGCCCGTGCGACAACAACATTTTATCTCGACAGCCCGCCACCTGGAGAGAAACAAACAAGCTCTTCACAACTGAGGCATAAAATAGTTTTCTCGAGTACAATCGATCCAATTCATGGAAAATTTGTACAAAGCTTTGCAGTGACTGTTATGAACTGCAATGGGAAAACTTCATAGCAGTTACTGCACTGATAAAACTGAGTTCATAACAGTTACTGCACTGAGAAAACTGAGTTCATAACAGTTACTGCTCTGAGAAAACTGAGCTCGTAACAGTTACTTCACTAAGAATAACTTGTCCCACACTCGTGACGCTGTGTTATTTTAAGACCAACATGCCCTTGTGCGTAGCTCATATTTTTACGTAGGGAATCGGCAGCTGAATCTTGGTGGTTTCGAAACTGTAAGATTTTTCCCATTTTTGTGGCCAAGGACTACGCTGATCGGTCAGGGTTTTGAGTGGAAGAGAGTTTAAAATTTGTCACGTGACGATGGTACTTGAGTTTGTTGAAAGTATTTCATCTTTCATGCTTTGGTTGGTCAAATTTTCTTCATATGTACGAGTGAAAATTTATAAAAAAGCGTCCAAGAACTTATCGAGCCAAAAATCTAACGAAGAACATAAATCAAACGACAAAAAATTTCACTAAAATATCCTCGAGTTTCGTTTCCGCCCTACAGTATTTCACAAAACTATAAAATCTTAAAATGAAAACGGTTCCAAGACCTCATTCTCCAGAACCGTTCCCAGAGATTTCTCGGAAGACTAGTTCACACACCCACACGTGCACATACACAAATACGCGCACGCCTACCGACACGCACAGACAAGCAATTAAAGTTAAGGAAAAATTAAACGAGCCGTCGGTTAGCTTTGATCTCGCAGAAATGGAAGCAGCATCTTCCTTTTCGAGAAAAGCTTTCCAGCGCTGCTGTGACACCGAGGACTTCTGCAGCAGTGCGAGAGGTAAGATGTTCTCTGGGACGCGGCACTGCTGAACGTGGCTGAACCCGGCTGAACACGGTTGAACGTGGCTGAACACGGCTGAACGTGCTCCTTTAATGATTCTTAGTTTCGTCGTAGATATGTTACGGTCGATAATACAGGGTCTCAAAAAAGTGTACATCTCACTTTTAAGTGCTAAGAACATGGACCTCAATCAACCAATTTTGTCATACTTGGTCTCACTCGATGCAGAAATTCCTTTTGCATCACATCATTGCAGATTTTTGCACATTAAAAAAAGCTTGACACATGAAAAAAAGATATCTTCGGTACGTAATTTTTTCATTTTCTTCAAGCATTTCTGAAACCATATTGATACTACCTTGAGCTCTAGTACTTCTTTTTCTTCCACTCCTTCCCTTGTTCAAATTGAGTACTGTTCCTTCTTCATTGAATTTGAGCACAATACGATACATGATTAATTTAGATGGAGACGCTCTTCCACGAAAAGATTCTGAAAATTACTGGCACACTTGTTGGTAAATTTTTGTTTGATTGTAGCTCTTCAGTAGAAAAATTCGCTTTTCCTTTGTTAGTTGAATCTTAAAGGGATTGGATTAAGCTGAAATAAAAATATTTCCAAACAGACTGCAATAAATAAGATCCAGTATCATACCTACAGTTATTCTTAAAATTAATTTCTTACTGTGAATTAGAGTGTCCTCGAATTCCAGACAAAATCCATGTTGAGTTGTCACTGCATTAATATTTTCCAAATGCAAAGCTTCTTTTCATTTGCAAAACTTTTGTAATAGTGTGACAAGAGGAGAAACATATTTAAAAACACTGATTATTCTTAGAATGTGCAAGTAAGTCATGTTATTGTAAAAAAAATAGTTCACAGTATGAAGGTAGAAAAAAGTCGGCAGTGACTTGAACCTTTGCCAGTGATATAAGATTTACATTCGAGGCTCTACCGCTAAACCAAAAAGAGCAGAACTGCGTCAAATTTATCTATTAACAACAATAATGGTTGCAAAGAGCCAGGCTATTTTTTGTTCTAAGGGGAGAACATCAATCGGTTCACCACCGGTCGCCACGACTCGGAAGTGTCACGAAGGAAAAAACTTGATCATCGATTTGCTGTCAGAGAAAAAAGTTTTGGGTTCCGTTAAGGGACGAAGTTAATTGAAATTAGATTGATTTCGCCAATGGATATTGCCCTTGTAATTGGCACGGATAGCTAGAAAAAGGATGGCATATTTCAATAAATCAATTAAATAAATGGTTTCCCAGAACACGGGTTGCATGTAATGAGCACAAATCTCACAACGTGACTAGGTTCTTGTCTCCCCTTTAATAACCCTAAAGGAACATATTTTCCTGCAATTTTTTCGGTGATTGCAAATAATCCCACACACAGTACTTAAGCACGTAAAAAATAATGAAGGTTTCTTACCCCGACAGTATTTTGTAGAGCATATGTAACGAAAATTGACTTCGCACGAGAACATTGGTCAAGGAGCTTTGCTGTGCTCTCGTAGTTTGATGTACATTAGCGGAAGTTGAGCTATTCTCTTGATGTACTTGTAGCATTTAGGGCCTAAATTATTTATATGTTACTAATTCGCACTGCAGTTATTGTATTTCCACTATTCATTTCCTGTAAATGTATAAACATAGGAAAATATCTTGTGTAGTTTTCATATTGCTCAGCCTGAGTACTAAGACTAATTTTTTTTGGTGGATAATCGAAACTTATGTATAACTTTGGTCGCCCAAGTGCAGATATCATCGCCGGATAGTTGTTTATCGACAGGGCGGGGAAAAAGTTTGCCTACGTAAAGTCTCCTAAGAAAATACCCTGGTGCACAGTGAGCTAAATTTGGTGTTTGTAAGTAAACTATTACTAAAGTACTTATTTGTGTGAAGACGCTCTGCGAGTGCTAGGGGCTCTAAGCTGGTGGATCTTAACGATGGCGAACAATCTTCAAGGGGAATTGGTTGTTTAATGGACAACGGAACGCATCGGACGAAATCTGTGTCTAAAGTTTCGATTTCATAATTACACTTTGGATTTTCCATCATGTTAAAGTATGTCTATTTAAAAAATACCATTTCAGATGTTATTTTAAGTAGACGTTTTCGACGAAGGGTGGAGGACATTAAAATTTTGGAAGTGATTACGTGGAGCGCCGCCAAAGCAAAAAGGTAGGGAGCCCATCCTTTAGAGGAATGGATATCCACGAATCTCACCACCAAATCCACGACTGATCAAAGAGCTGATTGCCTGGTCAACCCTCGACTGCTCCAAATCTTGGAAAAAAACGCACATTTCAAGCCGACTAAGCTCATGACAGCTTATTTATCGCAAGCTAAACGAACGACTGCTCAAATTTACATCAGCCATTGTACGGCGCACTCAATGCCGTCCTTTTCAAAAATCCACTGAAGAAAGCAGATAATTGCTCTCGGTTGCGAGTGCTGTCTAAACCCGGTTTAAAAAACTAGTAATATGAATGGTAATAAAGGCTATCTTTAACTTGAGTCCCATTCACTTGGGCTGCAATCGTTGCTGAAGTATGATTTTTAGATATTGAATGGTGTTTATGCAAATAGTAATGCGCTCTTTACCGCCTCCTGTTTTGGAATTGAAAAAAAAATTTGGTCTATGAGAAGTCATGACGTATGGAGTCGTAGATAATTACGTGTGATGTATTTATCTATATTCACGTTAACGACTCTTCGAATTTGTTAGCAAATTATTCAAGCACTATTGTGGAATTACCCGGAATATCTCGGAACATCTCATTTCAACTTCCAGGGAGTGAAACTGTTTCGAGTGCTGCGAGTTAGTATTATGCATTAGTGGTATTATGAGTTATTAGTATTACGAGTTAGTATTTTTCGTTAGAGGCATTATGGGTGAGTTGGTATTATGACTTGGTAGTATTATGAGTTAGTTGGTATTATGAGTTGTCAGTATTATGAGTTAGTTGGTATTATGAGTTGGTAGCATTACGAGTTAGTATTATGAATTAGTTGGTATTATTAGTTGGTAGTATTATGAGTTGGTAGTATTATGAGTTACGTAGTTGGTATTATGAGTTGGTAGTATAACGCGTTAGTATTAGGAGTTAGCCGTACTATGAGTCAGTGGTATTTTAAGTTAGCATTGTGAGTTTTTTAGTATAATGAGTTAGTAATATTATAAGTTAGTTAGTATTATGAGCTAGTGCATCTTGTTCTTTCGTCTTCTACGCTGTCAAATGGTGACAACCGCGTGTAGAACAAAGCGTTCTCTTAGAATTATGGGTAGAACGCCAAATGAAGAATTGGAGTCAAATAATTTAACGCGAATCATAAAAAACACTTGAGCGGTCTAAGAACAAACAAGGTTTGCTGATAAGTTGGCAAGATTTTGCACCACAAGGGAGTGCTTCGAGGGTCACAGCACGCCCCGCTAGCTGAGCTGCGTTGTATGCGTTGGTCGAGTGCTGCTAAGCTGAGGCTTTGTCAATCTGATATCTTATTATTCTCTAGTACAATTTATTTAACAAATTATTCTTAATTAACATTTATATGAGAAATAATCACTAAGTAAAATCCAGTCTGGCTGAAAGTTTTTCAAGTGACTTCCTAATTTCTATAAAAATTCCCTCATCTGGACTTGGAACAAAAATGTACCAAGAAGCGTATATTCATGCCGAGCTTGCATCAAAAGATTCACTCGTATTTTCTGATCCCCAAAATACTACGATAAAGCCGTCAGTATTTCTCCTCGACGTGACATCATTAGACAGCTCTATGGATGAACAAACAGTTTCAATGCTGTCAGAAACAAATTTCAGGTTCCAGTAACGCTTGCAACTCATAAACAATTGCAGGCCGGTTGTTATGGCCGAGGTCGACCCCTTATCACCAGTCATTAAAAATAATGGGGACTATGACGAGGGCTGTTTGTAGATCACCTGATTTCTAACTTTCTCGTTACGTAAATTGAATTTTACTCAGGATTATGATTATGCTCATGATTCACTTTTGCGCGTATAGTAAAACTGTTCAAAGAACTTTCGACAATATTTTTTCATGTTTGAAATATTGGAAGCTATTTTTAATACCTGAGTGATTTCTACTTCAAATAATCGTAGCTTCTCTCCTACAGGCTGACGTTCAACCTATTTTAAAATACCTGAATTTAAAAACTTGGTGCCCTTGTAAAGATTTATCACTGAATGCAGTTTCTGCGAGGCATTGGCAGTAGAGTAAGCCTTGTTGTGCACGGCTGTTAATGGTGAAGTACGAGTATTATTGGAGACCAAAAAAGATATAGTGAAATATTGGGAGTAAAATCCGTAGATTCGGGACTGTTCGATATGTTTGACAATTGGACATAACGTTGGGAAAGTTCAGGTAAATAAGAAAGATTCGTTAAGTGTAAAGTCTGGGATGAAATTTCAAATCCACGGGGAAAATGAGAAAATCACTTTCGATCACCGCATTAATGAATCCTTAGATAGTGCTCGAGATCCTCCGTTAATCGAGACTTGATCGGCGGCGAAACTTTCGATCATTTATTATGGCCTTCAATCGTCATACACTGGCTAGCCAAAAACTTGGTCTCACCCTGGAAAAATTTAATTTAACTTGGATAATTTTTGTAGGTTTCCCCGTAACAAATTTGGAGAAAAAGGACATGGTAACAACAGCTGCGCTCAGAGTCGCTAGCTGCTCTACACCTGTTCTCTCCGCGACAACAAACATGAACCTACAAAGCAAACCTCTGTCTTTGACAAAGGTCAGTACAGGTTTGCACTGAACTGAGAAATTCGTGTGAGAAGTGTCTCAAATGATGACCATAGGACTAGTACTGTGAAATGATTCATAATACTCGCGACAGGCGTTCTTTGAAAAGATTAGAGATAGCACACAGGTGGAAAAGTGTTCACCAGTTGACTAGTGTGTTCAACGTTTATTCAAAATTTATGCGTAATGGAATGAAAGATTTAATCAATGCAAAAGTGTTCAATAAACAAAAAAGGTTGATTTATTTCGTTAGATTCACATTTTTCAAGGGTACGCCAGACTTTTTGGCCAGGTAGTGTGTTTTATTCTTTTACTGTACAAATTTTATCTGTACCGTATTTCAGTATACATCTAAATTTTCCAAGTTCTAAATATCGAAGAATGATTTTTCCAACGATTTTTTATTTTTACTATCGCATTTTTGTAAGGTAGTTACTACTTTTTTCTGAAACTGAGGTTCCAGTAAAATCATCTTAAATCACACACGGCGCACTGCTGCACCTACACTGGCTTACTTCACGTTACTGGAGGTCGTGAAACGCTCCAGATATTTCACGACCAACACTTCATCTCTTGCAGTGAGACCAGACTCACGCGGACTCGCCTTGATGTTCGTATGGCGAACATGCGGTCGGTCATGGAAATATTATAACGAATATAAGGTAGGTCAAGGAAATAAAATAGCGAACATGCGGTCGGTCGAGAAAATAGAATAGCGATCATGCGGTCAGTCAAGGAAATGAAATAGCGAACATGAGGTCGGTCAAGGAAATAAAATAGCGAACATGCGGTCGGTCAAGGAAATAGAATAGCGATCATGCGGTCGGTTTAGAAAATAAAATAGCGAACATGCGGTCGGTCGAGGATATAAAATAGCGAACATGCGGTCGGTCAAGAAAATAAAATAGCGATCATGCGGTCGGACAAGAAAATAAAATAGCGAACATGCGGTCGGTCAAGAAAATAAAATAGTGATCATGCGGTCGGAAAAGAAAATAAAATAGCGAACATGCAGTCGTTCAAGGAAATAAAAAGTATGGTTTCAGTCTAAAACGTTAGAGATACCAGAGTGGCAGTGTTGGTCAGCACACCGAAATCCGCCAAAGCTTGTAATGACGATGCGGTCTTAGAATCAATGCCTCCTATATCTACTGGAAGATATAAGATGCATATATATATCTACTGGTAGATAAAGGAGGCATTGCTTAGAATTCAGTGACTGTAAAACATGTGAGAAAAAAACATTGAAAAAAGCTCTCCGAACACCAGCCGATTTCTGCAATAATCTCACGAAGGAACTTTGTGGAAAACATCGTAAATGATCGCACTCCAAAGCCCAGGATACCCCGCTCCAGCGTACTGATTACTTTTGTAGTAGCGAAATTTTGTGTTTGTTGATACAATGTTGATGTATAATTTGTGTACTGTTTATTTTTGTTAATGTGCTCAACATTCGCAAAAATGCTCAACATTTACGATTGTTTAACTTTGGGGAGGTTTCATTTCGATATACAGAATGCTTGGGAAATTATAATCTATATATTAATACGCTTGTACCTACCTAACGTTCCGTTAAGGTTCGTCCTTTAAGTGAAATTTCAGGTTTCGAGCAAAGTATCCTGTATACGGGTTGCATGTTTTGCTATATAAAGCCAGTCTTCGCGGCACTGATAGAGTTCAGACTACTCGCATCATCAAGAAGAAAATTGCTTCCAAGACCAGACTTTTTCTGCCCAGAACCTTTAACCTCTGTCCACCACTTGAGAGGAACACTTCTCATGGGCGGGTTAATCTAAAGTTTGTTTATTTAAATTTCAGTGAAATTTTCACGGGTCCTGCTTGTGCACCATAATTCTCTCCCTAAAAGTACACTGTTAAGCCCATGGCAAGCTGCCGAATTTTATTCTATTCAAGCCATTTTTCGACAGCCTAACTTTGTTAACCATTTGTTGTATTTAAAAGAAAAAGTTCGTTACAGCCACAGCACTATACCCTAACCGATGCAAGCCTATTTCAAAAGAAACTCTTGGGCAAAAGCTTGCAACAGCTGCATGAAATACTTCTGCTCGCTACAATTGCAGCATTTTGTTACTGCAGCAACGGGATCCAATAAGGGAGCTGTAATGAAGCCTTGTCGCTACAGCTTTGGTCTGCTGACCAACGGCTACTTTTTCAGACGTCTTTTGTCAGCTCTTTTCAGCGAAGAATTCCGTCTCACAAGGGCCGACGAATGTTCTTGTACCCCTGACGGCATCGGGTTTCGCTTACTCGAGGCCATTCCTAGCCCTTCTTTTATTTGCTGGCGATCCCTGTGACAGGTGGCATGTTTCTTATATGGACGCAGGATGGAATGTCTATTTTGTAGCGATCCTAGATTTCGCAATGATTGCGGACGGCTGGTTGTTTATATTTATTGCCCATATGAGTAGGAGCGACGGGAAATCCTTTTTGGCAGAGCTTCTTTGTTTCTGGGGATTACGTGCCCCACGGAGGACGAGTGTTCGGTTTAGAACGGGTGCTGGTTGGTAGAGCTCGTTGTGTTTCATGAGGGATTCGAAATATTTAGTTACCACAAATAATTTTCACTTAACACAGTATTACACGGTATTAAATGACAGAATAAATAAGACTAAGGAAATCTACAGAGATTCACCAACAGCGATATATTTTCGATATATCATTCTCAGCGATGTATTTTCTGCACTTCGATGCTGAGAACACCTTCCTCAACCTAGTGATGATAACTAGGTCAGCCATACTAAAATTACACTTTGAGGAGCAACACCATTTGATGTTGAAAACGTGCTCGAACATAGCGGTATTTACGGGCCATGGGATATTAACCTTTCCCAGGCGCGTGTACACCAAAATGCAGGCAGATTTATTCAGTATTTCAGGTTCATTACCAGCTGAGAGGCCGCTCATTACATTAAATTGGTCGTGTTCTGCTGCACCCGAACAGGTTTATGACGCTCTTGTTTTCAGTGAGTGAAGTTGAGCCGTAATTTCCTGTTGCTAGAGGCCATGTTTTGCTTTAAAACAGCATAGGATTTTAGTACGTTAAATTGTTTTGCCAAAGGTTAGCTCCCATGATTAAAATACTATCGATCCCGCTATCTATAATGTTTTCTAATATAGTGGGCAAAGTTGACCTTTGTCTGCTGTACTTTAACTCTAAAATGATTTCTGAGGACAACCCTTCGACAATGTGTAAGAGCTTGGAGCTAATATTTTGTGCTTTCGCACTCAGAGAAGAATTTCTAATTTAGAAATTTATTTTTGCGTCATTTTGTGTTAGCTTAGATGCGTCAAGGACGATTGCAGACTCCTCAATCAGTGGGGACCAAAAGGATGACTGAATGCATAAGGAATTTAAAAACGATGTTTCGTACGAGTCCTTACGGTACGAAACGCACGCAGAAACTGTGAAAAAAGTAACAACTATCGATACAATTTCAGTATCTGTGAACATACAAATCGTCATTGCAGTGCATGAAGGAAAGTCCCGTTCTTATCCCAAACGACGGCCAATAGAGCTAAAAACTTAACTCTTTTCATCGCGATTTGGCTCCCAGAACGTCCTCAAAATGTGCCCATCACATTAGGAAAAGATGAGTAGAGTAGGTGAGATGCCGAATCAAAATGTACGCAATTTGTTAGTACGAATAACACACGCAGAAAAATTTCTTGTACTAGAATAAGTTAAGGTGTGTACGCAAGTTAACTGCTAGTACATTGTCTGATATGTCGGAATGCATGTGAGCTGAGAACCTCGATGTTATTTTCGGTGTCTTGGTTTTCCTTGAATTTCAAAGTTGTAACAGCGCACGTGACTGGAGCTCCTATTGCGATATAAGAGCAAAGCTCGGGACGCGACCTCAGGCCTCGTGCCAAGTTTGTAAGTAACTTCGTCCCACAAATGGCCGACCTCCTCCTCTCCAAGTAAGAAATACTGGGTATTTCCAAATCATCCTGTCTCGCAAATATTGGTACTTATTTAATAGCTGATCATAGGCTCTAAAATATTCTGGCTTGGAGAAAGACGCTTTAGATTGGGAGAATTTGAGTAGAGAGAACAAAACGAAAATTTAAAATAAATCGCGAAATATTTCACAGGCAGTTCAAAGTAAGGTACCATGGACTAAGTAACTAATACAATTAATTAATCTACATTACGTCAGCTACGTGGCACTGGAAGCTAATGTTTTGAAAAATATTTACTCACGGTACAGTATATGTTTTTTTATGACACCTTTGTATGAAAAACACGCACTGACATTTGCCATGTGAATTTCTCGTATGCTGGATGCGACTCGCGCCTTAATACAATTAATTAGCTGCCGCTATTTGAATTGCAATGTGCCCTTTATTTTGAGTGAAGAGTTTCGGTTCTCCTAAATCTGGCCAGCACAGCACAAGCGACAGAGGCTGCCGGCTGTGACGTCAGCACCCAGCGTGTTCCGTAAAGGGTGCCGGATTCAAACAGACCATCATCATCACGACGGAAACGTGTTGTTCAGTTTTACATGCAATGCTCCGCGATAACTACAGGCTAGTATTCCGAAAAACTTTACCTGTTAATCGAAGATAAAGTATACTAAAATCATGGTCAAAGCATGCCTTTAAATTATGAAACGCAATAGTGTCATTCAATTCAAATTTGGCATTCTTAATGGAACACATCAAGCGAAGGGCTTTCAAAACGCATTCAACCAAATGTTTTCTGCGCGTGCAGAAACAAAGCGAGGAATTTCTAGTTTGGTGTAGGTTCGATTGGTAAAGTAACCATAACATTTCACGGCGCCATTCTAGTTGTTCGTTCCCAACGGACGTTGGCGTGCGCACTTGTTGGTACAGACTTAATTATGCCGCCGTTTGAGTCCCGAACTTTAGGAAGGATCAGAAGCTCGTGCTCTCCAACCCTCTTCTCTAGCGCGCTAAGTCCTGTCGTACAGCCACGAACAACGATGCATCGAGGAGCTTTGAACTTAAAAAAAAGCTTCACGAGTATATGGACTCTGACAGAACGGTAAAAAGGCTTCATGGTAAATGGCTTTGCGGTAATAGTGCTTCATCTGCATATTAAAAGGGTACGTTAAAGGGCTTAGGATTCAAAAAGGGCTTTGCAAGTACAATTGTATTCTGAGAGCATGTGTACCATTTCCATTATATTGGAGATCTATGAGTGAAGTCGGAAGGGGTACCTGGACCGGGATTTTGGGGATTACACGCCCCTTGGGGATTTTGTGAATTTTCAAAAAAACTTTTAGTAAAACTTGGCAGAGATCTGAGACACACTGTGTCCTACTTCGAGAGAGATTTTACACTGACATCAGTATCTTTGTTTTGACCGGGAAATTTACACGGGGATCTCCAAAATGTTAATCCATGTTTTTTTTTCAGAAATATAATGGAAGTCACCCTCAGAGACGAAAACAATACCTATGGAAATAAATTTAGCATAACCTCAGAGACTTGGAGTGACAAATTTCCGTGATAACTGAAAGTGACACCTGAGTGACACCATTTTCTCGAAGATTGATACAAATTATCAAGAAACAATGCCCACCCTGCTCGACCGCCGCTTCATCTTGGCTCTAATTTGGGAGGTGACGATGTTCCTCTCGGTGTTCCCAGGTGAGGGCGCTGCGGTTCAGGATTTTAGTGTTGCCAAAAGCGTAACGCCCAGTCTACCAATTCTTCCGTAGCCCCAACTGTAAATCTACTAAACAATTGGTAACAAATAATTCCCTGGCAAAATTAGAGGTAGTTTTAAAGGCTCCGATGAAAAAGGTGGACTGGATGGTGATGCTTGGCAATGTACACAGGGCGTCTAAAGGAAGTGTACCGTCACACTCTGACGGATACGCCACATTCTGACGGATACGCTACACAGTGACGGATACGCCACACAGTGACGGATACGCCACACAGTGACGGATACGCCACACTCTGACGGATACGCCACACTCTGACGGATACGCCATACTCTGACGGTCACGCCACACAGTGATGGATTTTGGATTATTTACTGAACAGTGTACCATTATATTTCGGGTGATATATAAATAATCTAAATAACAATTAAAATGTTAATATTGTCTGTTATGAACACGGAAAACAAATTGTTTGATCTAACACTACGAAAGATGGTCGGGCATTTATTTATTTATTTATTTATTTACTCACCTATATTTTTATTTTTCCATTTATTTATAACCTTGGTTTCACGTTCAGGGCCGATGAGGATATAGGAGAGGAAGGTTGCGTTCGTCGCCGCTTGGGAAATTACAATTGATTTTAAGAATACATACAGTGAATTCCGTTATTTTTGAAGGGTTGTAGTGCTAGCAGGCAACTGGCACACAACAAGCGGTACACTTTCTCCGACATAATGCGTACTGTCATGCCCCTGGATTAATTTAGGCATAAGATTTGAATACGTTCCTAGCAGCTTATGTGCTTTTGGTGAATGACATTTTCATCATAACATTATTGAATTAGCGATAATAATACATTAGACATAATTATGAAGGGAATCTGGAAGCATAGTTTGGTGTACGTCAGGTGAGGAAAGCTCCATGAAAGATGCTTGCCTTCCATAACGTTGTGTCCCATTTTGGGTCTTTTTAGAATATATTTTTTCGATTCGCCCACACACGTTATTTGAAATTATTTCACGATTATGTTCTCTTCAATATAACTGAAACTGACAAATTGTACATTCTGATGTTTAAAGCCTGCATGTATTGTTTGATTGAAATGCCTGTATTGAATAATACTCTTTATTCTCACCACTTCATAATTTTATTTTTCTTACACACCAGGTAGCATATTCAGTAATGTGTTCGAGTGTTTATGTCCAGTCACAAACTATAATTATGTATGCAACGTCCTATTAAAGCAGAGAAATTTATCTGAAGAGTCTCTTCAAATTTCAGCAGGTGGTTTTGGAGCTTCATCAACGTCCGCTGAGAACATCGCCGCCCCGTCAAGACTTTCCGCAAGATCATTTGCTCCGCCAACAGACTTTCTCGGCGCGGATGGTTTGCTAAACAGAAAAGTTCTTCCGGCTGTCAAGTCTCTATCTGTATTGCAGAATACATTCCCTACGGCTGCTGTGGCTAGACAGGCGAGGCAAAATATAATGCTGAAAGTCCGAGACAACATCGAACCGTATCAAAAAAACGAATTCATTAAACGTTATCGCGTAACCTCAGCGACGTACGGGAAACAAAGCAATGGATCGAGAGGAGAAATTTTAAGCATTGAACCTAGATCGCAACGACGCCAGTTGGCCGCTGATAAATCCTGGATTCTTTCATTCCATCAGGCTGATGATAGCTCGTCTGTGAAACTAAAGAAACATCACAGGCAAAGCAGCCACTCATATCTGCGTAATGGCGGCTCGAGAATTAACACTCATTTTTACACTACCGATCGCCGAGTAGAAGATTCAAGTCACACAGTCGAGGACCGACAGACCTTCAAATCCCATTTCATCCAGAAAAGAGATGCATCTCCCAACGCTGCGGCGGACAGAAAAGTTAGGAGCAGTCGAGATGGGAAACATGTCGTAGACGTCAAGGATAAAAGCGCTGATGGTTCAACAGAAGCATCTGGAGTCAACGAAGAGTCCTGGAACGACTACATCGACAAACTTTTCGATCCTGATTTCGACACGAGCATCCAGACGAATATTTCGGCGGTGGAGGGGCAAACAGTTCACATGGGCTGCAGAGTCAACAACTTGGGCACCAAAACCGTGAGTTTCTTGCAGTTTTTGGCTCTAATACTTTCTTTTTTTTGTCGATCACTTTCTTTTCGTTGATTACTTTCTTTTGTGTGTCGATTACTTTCTTTTCGCCGATTACTTTCTTTTGTGTGTCGATTACTTTCTTTTAGTCGGTTACTTTCTTTCCGCCAATTTTAATAATCATGTCATCTTAGTTTCAGTGGACCAGAAGGAATTACTGGTATTTATGCATGATCAGATATTTATGACGATGAAGCACCACGGCTTAAAATTACAGGAAAGCTACCATATGCTGTTACAGAGCAGCTCTAATGATGATCGTCTTTAAGAAAACGGTTGCTTAATTAACACAAAAAAGTTCACTTAAAAACCTATGTATACGGTGTACCTTCTAGATGCCTACGTAAAATCTTACTCCAGAATGTAGATTTTAAGTTGTCTAGATTCCTTTTTACATTGATTTTTGAATATTTCGAATGGTTTACCTGCTGTTTGCTACTGTACATGAAGCTGAGCTTGACTAAAGAACCTATAACTACGAGAGAGCGTTGAAGCATTCGATGTAGAAAACTACTTCCATTTTTTGACTGTCTTTATTGGACTTTATTTTCGATCTCTTGTTCTTCCGAACAGCC
Source organism: Orchestia grillus (assembly GCA_014899125.1). Taxonomy (NCBI): domain Eukaryota; kingdom Metazoa; phylum Arthropoda; class Malacostraca; order Amphipoda; family Talitridae; genus Orchestia; species Orchestia grillus. Next base: position 25,151 of record VOMN01064282.1, read on the forward strand.
TTTCTAACAGAGCGTTCATTGGTCACGCCTGCCTCTAAATTAGGCCTGAAAAAGTAGACCTGTACTCGTTTTTGCCCTCCGACGGGCCGCCGGAAATGAGACTCGACTCATCCTCGTTTGAATTTCGATTCTTTTTTACTAAATGAGCAAGGAGAGAGGCTGGCCGCAGCTATCCTGTTTTCATCCCTGAGGAGTTTTATTTGATATTAGTTTGTACGATTAGAATCTCTGAAGAAAACGCCTGTAAATTCCAGTGCGTATTCCTATGAGGGAGGAGCGATATTCTTCGCGTCCATGCTGCTCGCCTATCATAAAACATCACCTTCGCTGTACCAGGAACCTTTAATTTGTGTAGGAAGGCCTCAAATGCCCGCAGTGGGGCAGTCAGTATCTTAATATTAGAATACGAAAGAAACATGTAGGTACCTTACGCAACACAGGAGGGTTGACGTCAATTTTAAAAAGTGTAAGCTCAAGGGATACTGAAATGGCAGACACAACCTGTACGTGTGAAGGCTCATTTGCGATTAAAATATTAAATATTTATACATTTGCGGTCAGACCGCGGGGGCATTTTTAGGTTTTCGTTTTGCAATTTCAATTCTCACTTTGGCAACCTTTGCTTCTTTTGTTTTTACAGCTAATGAGTAGAAGACTTCGTTAGAGCTCTTCTTTGAAGAACCATGCGGAGTCAGATGTAGTTTTCGTATTCCATGAGACTTTAAGTTTTTGTTAAACTCAAATGAGAGTTTAATTAAATGAAATTAAACTAAATTAAAAATTCAATTAAATGAAAGTAATTTTATCCTGAGAGAACGTATCATAATTAAGAGTTTCATAATTAGATATACGTACATAGGTACAATAACGTAGAATATTACACTTCACTCTACTGTGTTTTAGTTTTTTCTGTCAAGTTTTACGTTTTATGAGCTGCCAGCATGATTTTGTGGGGTGTTCAAATTGAGATTCGCTTAAGAACGGGAAATGAACTCTCCCTGCATTGTTCCAATTTTACGCATAACGTAATTTTCCAAGGCTGTGGAACTGAGAAGATTTTAAAGTGTCATTGAAAATATGCTAAACTCCCGAAGAAAAGCTCCCTTAAAAATTATTCGACCTTCCTAATATTCAACATGTATCCTTGTTGATGTGAGAGGATGAGCATAGGTGAAACATTGGTTTTGTATGCATGAAGTCTGCAAACTTTTCAATTAATGCGCAGCGAGTTTAAAAAAAAAACGGTCATAGCAGTTTTTGCCGAAACACATTCCTCAGTCATTTTTATATCATTCTAACTCTGACTGACATGTTCGACTTTCTGACTCTTTAATTTATTAATTCTAACTCTGCAACTGATAGAAACGAGTTTATTGGACAAGTATCAGAATGTCAGCAGCATTGCCCCGTCATAGACACCGCTCATATCTCTTCATGCATCGCACCTACGACGCCCACTACGCACATATATTCTGGTGCGGTGGTGGCTCGGGCGAATAAATAGTAGTCTAGAACGAGCGCAAGATCGATAAGAAGACTAAGTTTAAAGTGACGCTTCCAGGGACCTCGGTCATTTGACTCGTATTTAGCCTGGAAAAACCGATGGCTCATGAATACCAATGCTCCATCACAAGGGACTTGAGCTCCCGAGACTCGCTAAGTTCAGAGTTTGACGAACGGTCTTGGGTGCCGTCTGCCCCTTGGGGAGCTATGAATAAAGGACTTTTGGCGCCGGCCGGAAATTTGCGGTCCCGAAATGCTTCGCCTTGCAGCCCGGCTGAATGTCACCACAATATGTTCCTTAAGCTCCTCCAATGCAAATGATGAATGTTGCCTTCGGATGCTCCATTATTGCTCCTTGAATCAACGAGAAAGTGATGACTTTGAGGTGAATAAATGATGAGTGCTAGGAGAGGAACGATCTGCTGGCAGGTCTATCATTGTTGCTGGTGCAAGATTGATGGGGACAATGACTTCTAGTTCTGAGTCACATGTGAATCGAAAAAATGAAACTTTTCGTGTTCAAGACGTTTTCTCAATTCAAAACACGAGCCATTTGATCTTTAATTTTTAAGGCCCTTGATACAGTGATCGAGAATGTTCGTTTATTCTAGCTTAGCACCTACAGTACACCGAGTACGGCTGTAAAATGTACCAAATATCAGTAGTAAACTGGCATAAGAAGATTAACAAGAATTAGATCATATTTCGCCCTGCAAAGTTTAACTGAAGTAAATAGCACAATGGTGATGCTACGAAAAGCTAAGTCTAATTTTCAGGTATTATGGCACTGCATTTGACCTTAAATTCAGTGCATCTCCGAATTCAAACGTTGATCGGTTGAAGAAAGTCCCCAAGGAACTTCATTCACAATGTTTTGTGATGTTGAAAGGAGAAGGTGTCGAATTTGGCTGAGGAAATGGTGAGTCCAGGCACGGAGTAGATTTTTTAGGCTCTAGACATACCCAATTATCAAATTAATGGCTCTTATAATTTAAAATTCAAGCAATGTGCAAGCTGTACGATGAATAAATTGTGTGGTGTGACATGGTGTAGTGTTGAACTCGTAAGTCACAATGCAATTAATTAGAGCTTCAGAGAACCAGTTTTCCAAAAGAAGTTATCAGTCTGTACCACATTAATTTCATGAACCCTTGATTTCTTAATTGAAAATCAAAGACTTTCCATTTCGGCTCTGAGTCTATGGAAACGAAAATGTACGTTCGTTTCATCCACTTTCCTCAGTTTTTTAAGGTGCATTTGGATTATTTTTCTTATTTCGATGGCTGTTGCCGGTTGCAGCGCAGAAGAAAACGCTGCGTCATGCGGGCCCTCAGACACCATCGTTTGCTCTCACGGGCACCAGCTCCTGGCGGCGCTGTCTTCGAGCTCATAAAACAGATCTCCCTGCAACAACGTCACTTGAGATGGACAGGAAATTACACGAACGTGTACTGTACTCAATGTCGTTTCGATTATCTAAAAAAAAAATCGGTAATTTTCATTCAATGAAGGTTTTTCATTTCGTCTACTTGACACTAAATCATTTGATTCTCATCCCAGAAGCGGTAATATCAACATGGAGACTTGGCGCTGAAAGAAAAGTCGTAAAATTTTAATAGACGCTAAAGAAAAAGTTAATATGCGTAGATCAAAATCAGCAACAATTAAAATGCCATTTCCCTATTTCGTATTAGATTTTTGCCTTAAAGTTGGCCAAATTTTATTGCTCATGATTTAAAAATACAAAATTTAACAAAATGAGGAAGTTGAGTAGGGGTATATGACTGTGGTTTGAAATTTAATCTTTGATATAGAAAGTAGAAAGATGTCTGCACTGATACATTTTTGATTAATATTTTTAAATGCACTACCCAACTAAAAATTAGCGCAGTTGCGCGGTGGGCTTTCGGCAGTTTTTGGCTGTGATGGTAGCTTTCTGACGTATTTTGGCAGTTCTGTGCAGATTATCTTTACGGGCGAGAAATTGGCCAATGGCCACTTGCTGATCTCGGCAGTAGTGTTCTACAGCGGACATAACGACCGCGCCACTGCGCTGTGGCTGCCCAGTGAACTCAGGAAAATTAGCGGCGCCAATTTTGAATAAGATAAAAGCCCGAGTCGCAGAGCTCTATGCAATGAGCGGATTTAACTCACTAAATTTAATTAATATTTTTGAAAACAGTTTCTCTAATATCACATCGGCCTCTATATTTTACCGGCAGTTTCTGAAAAATGAAGTTTAATTGAATGAAAAATTCATTTGCCAGTAACTTTGATACTAGTCCTGGAAGTTTGAGTTCGCAGGCTCTATTATAGCTGATCTTCTTGAGTAACGGAAGAAGTTATTTACTTCTGACGCTTGTCCGACTCCAGACACGCCTCCCTGTCCAGGTTTTTTTGATCTCTTGTAAAAACTTTAACGAAGTTAACAATTGCAAAGTCGGTTTCTCCCTTAGATGTTGAGCAGAGACAGCCCCTGCAGCCAAGGCCTTCCAGCAGAAACGTCACTTAGTATTATAATTTGATGTCAAGGCTTATAGAATTGCTAGCACCGGCGTTTTTTCGTGAGACAGACGTCACAGCAAAAAGATAATATAGCACAAAATGCCTGCAATTCTGGCATGCAGCTCCTAAATTGCAACCGAAATTAAGAATCTTAAATCAAATTTAATTCGTGGGTCTTATATCATATATAATTTAAAAGCCTTAAATCAAATGGAGCCCCACACTTCCTCTTATTCTCGCTGTTAGGGAATGTTGGTATTTCCATTATACGTATTAGCTTTGACTAGTCGGAACTGTACTTTCATAAGAGAAGTGTGGAGCGATATAGTTTATTTGAGCACTGATCAGTCAAACTCTGGCCGAGGGTGCCCAGTTTCATTGAACTCATCGATTAAATTTCAGCGCCCTCACCACACGTTGTGGTGTTCTGAAACTGGACGCCTGATGCACTTGAATCTCTTCAGGTAAATCCAATCAGTGGCAGTTGATCATGATGCTGCGCCGTGCTTTTGGACATTTTGAACTTTCACTGTTTGTATTTTGAATGACACTGTGGCCCTTTAAAATCTGGTGCCCTCTTTAAACTGCATAATACTGTTGCCATTTTAAATCACAATACTGCCATTCAGCAACACACAGCCAGCCACAATACTGCCCCTCAGCAACACACAGCCAGCCACAATACTGTCCCTCCGCAACACACAGCCAGCCACAATACTGCCCCTCCGCAACACACAGCCAGCCACAATACTGCCACTCACCAACACACAGCCAGCCACAATACTGCCACTCAGCAACACACAGCCAATCGTGTTGCCTGTCTGTGAAACTAATGACGGAAAGGCTAATTAGTCAAAGGAATATATTAATTCCTTCGGCGATGATAGCGTAGCAAATAAATAAATTGATGTCACCTCGGACTCTGTAACCAGATTTAGCAATATTTTCTTTATGCTGCAGATATTAATGTTTCTATTAAATAAACCTTTAACTATATACTTGTGATGATTAACACTCGTCTTGAAACGTGGCATTTTACAAGAAACTGCGATAATTTTCTTCAGTTTACGACCTCCGACAAAGAAATAACGACTGCAGTTTAATTTCACCTCAAAGTAATCAAGCCACAGTGAACAACATTAATCTTCATCTTCCGCATTGTCATCTCTTGTAAAAACGCCAGTTCCGAGGCCGCGACCCGGAACACGGCATCGGTTTCCGTGTTCCGCCTTATCATCCACACTAAAAACTTGTCCAGCTTTCAGTCGCAGCACACGCAGAGGTCTTGATCTCTAGTCCTATCATCTGAATTACGAACTTTTTAGGTTCTAAGACTAGTTCCTTTAATAGCAGCTCAAGACTAGTTCCGTTGAAAACAGCTCTAGAAGGGTTCCTATTATAACAGCTGTGTAACGAGGAAAATCTTCCAAGGACTTATTTTTGGCTTTGAGGAACCAATTGGTCTTGAAAAGTTTAATGAAACAAGGTAGGCAGGATCCCGAGCGCTGCGTTTCCGTTAGTATCCCTAACGGTTCGAGAAATTGCGATGCTATCCAGGACGGGTTTAACATACAAGGAGATTTTGCAATAATGCTCTTTCGATGTCTTATGCCTCTCACGCAAACAATTTATTTATTTACGAATAGAGCCTGAGATCAAACTGCTGAAAACATGAAAGACGTAGTACTCTATAATAGTCACATAAAGATCTAAAGATGAGCTAGAATCTCGATTGATTTGATTTTCATCTCGTGCACCGGAGCTTCTGAAATCAAGTCCACCCATTGCCCGACGACGTGACTAGGGAGTCTTCCAATTAAAAAGAAATGCTTTCGACGGAGTCCAAAAATGGCCGGCAGCAAATGGTGAGCTCCGAATCAGGCCCCCTTGATTGACTGCATCTGAAAAACTGGTGGCAGCATCTGCAACTGTCAACCGGCGACGATGGTGCGTTGACTTTAGATGGAATTTTACGGTCAGGGAAGGAAAAACGGAAACGTTCCTTTTAGGAGACTGGACTTTTGGTTCACTCTATCTGACACGGAAATGAAACGGCAAACATCTTCTTGTGTGTAGCGTTGAGTTGCGGTTGGGTCTTCTATGACCATAGATTCGAACGTTGATTGCTGTACTGCTGAGACGCGGGATATCTTGTGACGCGGCACATCCCTTGCAACATTACGGGATTTCAGACAAATAATTTTTCGCTAGTTAGCGAAGAAGGCAGTCGGACGGTAACGATGCAGTCGAGGGCTACCCGGTGACTTCTATTTGCTCTCACAAAACATGTAGTCTGTCTGTGCTGGTTGTGAAGTTCGAAAACCAATTTTGAGAGATGAAAATGGGATTAAATCCTGGTGTTCAACACTTTATTATTGGTAATTAACATAGGCGCTCAACAGCCGAAATTTAGGAGCCGCTTCTTTTCATGACGGTAAGATTACATCGTGTTAAAAAGGATGTAAAATTTTTAAGCTGTCAATCACTGGCAGCTCTGCAGGTAGAAACACAAGAAAATTAAAACTCTGTTCTCTGCAGGAGGGAAATGACATCAAGGTTGCCTGAACGCGTGACTTTACAAAACGCTGATGAAGTTTCTGAAACACTCAACGCTTTGCAGGCTGACTTGGTCATGAGCTGGTAACGATTTCAAAGTGGGAAAGTGAGAGGAAATTGAGGATTGCTGAACTTCAAATTTTAAACATTGTATAAACTTTGTTCATTGCACTACATCATTGGACGAAACGAGGTTGTAGCTAACATGCTGTGCAGCGAACCCTTGTTCAGCGACGAAAAAAGTAGACCAAAAAAACGTTGTGAGAGGGTCAGCGTCTGCTGCAATTCCGGCTTCTCTATTTTTTGGCCTCAGAAGTCAGGTCAGCGATTGCACGGCGAAAGAGGAAAAAAAGGAACGAAAAGAGCTGGGTATTTTACGGTGCATAAATACAAAACTCGATTCATGTGAAATAGAATTCTAAGTGATCGCCATTCGGAGTGAGTGAGATTTCGTCATGACTACGATTCTGTTGAATCTTGACTGTTTCAGAGTTTGAGCCACAATGTTTGACATCAGTAGATGATTTTTCATTCTTCGAATTTATGCAGATTGAAGAATATCTCAGTCTTTCGGTCAGCCAATGGCTCTTTAAATTATTTACGTGCAGTGCATTGTTCTGTATCACAGTTTTATCAAGACTCATTCATACAGGAATCCATATTTTAAGAAGTGTAAGTAGTAGTTCTTGTAGTGATATAAAATACAGCACATAACTGACCCAGAAAATGTCACACTAAAAGAGAAGAAACCTTCCTGTATGGACTGTAGAAAACGAGAAATCTATGCACAAGGTGTGATTCTACACAGGATCCCATGTACATAGAAACAGCAAGCTAAGGATAAAGAAGGAAAAAGTGACAAAAAAGAGCTAGGGAAGAGAATCTGAAAATTTAAGGAATTAAAGTAGGTACGAAAGACAGAAGTCCTGAAAGCCTATTTATATGTAGTTGAGCTGCTGAGGTAACCTAACAGTGTCGTCCTAAGGCCTCCCGTCCCTATTGCATGCGATATACACACACCGAATTATCTTATCCCTATTGCCTATCACTTAACCCTATTGGTAATTATCTTAAACCTATTGCCTATTAACCTAACCCTATTGCCTGTCCTGTGTCTCCTGAGTACGAAATATGAATATGACATGCGGACGTACGAACATATACGTATGTGACCGTGCAGCACACCCTTTAACCTGTTAACGGGTATTGACATCATATGATGTCCGCGTAGTTGTTGCATTCACACGGTCGCTATCGATTACACATACCGTGTGAATGCAACACCGGCCACCTGGGCGGTGACCGTTAACAGGTTAATTAACAGGTTCCCGCGTAGAGGGTAGGCCGATGTAGCGACCAACCTCTGTTGAGTACCCGTTTGCCCGTGTGCAACACTCGTCTTATTTGCATTCGCAGAAAATCCTCACATTTCAATTATTAAAATAACTAAATACGATGAATCCAAATATTTATAGAGAGCCAAAATTATATAATATGGTTAAGTTCGTAACATGGAAGTATCGCCGGATTTAAACCTAACCTAATTCTGGAATAACCTAACTATGGAACAGCCTAACTCAGGGAACGCGTTAAATATTAATATACCTTCACTATTTTATTTGCACACCTAAGTTGAAACGCTGCCTTCTGCTACGAAGGTGTTCGCAAAATTTGTTTCGTTGTTCTCACGACAATCGTGCATTATTCGGATATAAGTTTTAATTCTCCTAGGAGTGGAGTATATTGAAACAAAACTGATATCAAAATAAGTGTGTTGAACTCAATCAAATACAAATCTCAGTACAATTTGTTCAGCAGTCTTTTATCAAATGAATTATAGTCTATTCTCATTTCTAGACGGTTTTCGTGCGCACGAGAATCTTCTTCTTGCCTTTCGTATTTCTGAGTTTGCGCGTAATCCTCGTCACATAATGAAAGAACAATTTAACAACACGCATATTTTTCCCCTTTAGCGATACCAAGGTTCTTTGATGCTTTCATTTCCAAGCGAGTTTGTGGAGTGAAAAGGAGGTAGTGCAATTAGAAAAATTTCGAAGAATTCTCGTCAGTAAAGGTGTATGAAAATGTACGTAGAATAAATTAACTAAAGATATTAGCTCCTTTCACACCAAAAAACTACAAAGCCATCGTGATACTGATGAAAAGAAGCAGGTCAGCAACTAAACATAGACTTTTCCAGCATGGAGACCCCAAAGTTATTTCCTTTGTTAAGAAAGCATGCAAATAGCCCCGGTGCCGCCACCCTGCAGTCAGTGAAATACAATGATCACGCTGCTGACATCCTGTACATTTATGTGACCGTGCGCGGCCGTCCCTCCGTTTCCAATTCAGTGAAGAAAGGAGGCTTAATACGGTTTAATACAGTCTTGCTGCCCGGAACAGGTGCGTTGGCTTAGCCACACCCTTCAGAGTGCAGGCTAAAAAAACATAAACCATACCCCTTGGCGCCCCTGTCTCAGTGCGTCATCTTGGTCTCGTGCGAGACATTCGAAGAGGTGCTTGCAGCGTAGTCCATGTCTGACCCGTCAGCGGGCCACGGAAATCTTGGAAGTAGCTCAAGCACCTCGCCGCGTGCTGAACACACTAGAGAGCCGCTATTTTAAGCATTTCCTATTTATTCTGGCCTTACCAAGGGCCTTTCTGCCTCGTGATATCGAACCGGGGACCTCCTCACTCGGCGGCAAGCACGTTAGCTCTTGCGCTACAAAGTCCTTTGAAATTAGCGTGAACAACGTTCTGCTCCTCCACGCGTAACTGTACATTTTTAAGCGAGTGTACGCAAATTATCGTTCATTTCCCATTGTGCGACATGATGCATTAAATATCGTCTATTTCCCATTGTGCGACATGATGCAGTAAATATCGTCTATTTCCCGTTGTGTGACATGATATATTAAATATCGTTCATTTCCCATTGTGAGACATGATGTGTTAGAGATCATTCATTTCCCGTTATGAGATACGATGTATTAGAAATCGTTTATTTCCGGTAATGAGAAACGATGTATTAGATATCATTCATTTCCGATTATGAGACACGATGTATTAAATATCGGTAATTTCATGAGTCATGACGTGTTGCCAAGTACGCCTTAATGGATGCACGGTACATAAAATGTCGTTATGTACACCTTATTGTTCACACGGTACATAAAATATCGTAAGGTACGCCTTATTGGACGCACGGTACATAAGAACTCGTTAAGTTCTCGTCACCACTCAATATTTGGCGTATAGTTTCCACCATCGTTGCTCTGAGCATCTCCATCATCAGAATATTTCTACCTCCCCAGTCTCAGAGCACCACGAGACATCACCATCTCACGCTACGCTTTGAGGCAGAAATGACAGCCTCGCTACAACCAGAATTATTATTTCGTATGAATTTTTTACTTCGCTCCTTTTCCTCAGAGCTCCCTCCCATTGATTTTGCTTCCGGTAGAAAGCTAAAGTTTTTTATTTAGCTCTAGATCTAGTAAATTAATTACGTTGGAGGAAAATGAGTAATTATTGTCCAGAATTCAATGTTTTCTGTAGTAGATAATTCGAAGACAACATCGTATCGCATTAAAATTTCAAATGTGACATTAGTGAACGTTTCACACAACACATTAAACTTTGCGAGCTGTTCGTGAGACAGAGTGTCGTCAGAGCCGCAAGCTACACAAACATAATATCTCGCGCTCACCACAATCACTTAACTTAACATTCACGAAATATTCTACCGTAAAGAATTCAAAGTTTGATATTTGGTTGTACGAAGGAAAGAGTAGTAACTGATGAGCGATTACGTATGCAGGCATATTTATTTACGTAAGTAAATATGTTTACATACTCGTATTCATTTGTGGATATATCCATTTACTCATGTATGTAGGTATATCAACAAATAGGTATGAATGCGAGTGTCATTTGTGGAACATAATGGGATTTGTGGACTGTAATATACTTTCTGAAACGTATTGCGAGGTGTTGTGGGTTTTGAAATTTGTCAAGGGTGTTATGACTTGCAGGTTATATTTTGATTTTAATAACTCATTAGGATTAGTAGTAATTATCAGGATTTGGAGTGAGTATTATGACTCGTAAAGAGCACCAGGATTTGAAAAATGTCTTATATAATTGGTGATGAGCACAATGGTATGCAGAATATGTTATTACTTAAGGAACGTGGGACAGTGTGTGAAGCGTGCTCTTAGCAAGCGACATTTTCATCAAACTTCCACCTGAAATCATAACGCTGAATTTCAGTCGCGTTTATTTCCAGCTCATTACAACAACGTTGCAACTGAGTCTACGAGAGGCTGACGAACACTAAAATTTGGAAAGGTCCCCATTTAATTCATCCTTGGTGTGCAGAAATGGGAATGTATCATCCAGAAAGCAGTTCCTGTCCACATTAATCCTGTCAATTTCAATTAGTTCAATCGAGTCAATAGAGTAGTGTAATCAGCGAGATCAAGACAGTCAACGAAATCAAAGCAGTTAACGAGATCACCCATTTCAATCAATCCAGTCAATGTTTATCGTCTATAAGTATAACCAGGTCAATTCAGTCAATGTTTATCATTCCATAAATTTAACGAGATCAATCCGGTGCTTGCTGATGAATCTATTAATTCAATTAAATAAATCCAGTCAGTGTTGATGAACATATTAATTCAACCAGATCAATGCAGTCAACAGCACTTGATCATTTAGATCAGCCCAGTTCCAGTTCAAATCCGTCCAGTTCCCAGAGTCTCAGAAACACAGACATATAAACTGACCATTTAGATCAGGCCGTCCACCCATGTTGTGCTGAGGAGGCTCGTGTCACTGTTAACGTCGATATTTTAGCCCGACCAGGGGTAGCTTAGGAAGTTTTATGGCAGGATACCACGAATTTTAACACTACGTTACGACTGCAAATCGTCTTCGTGCAAAAGAGGTTGCTTTTGGGAATCCGAGGAATTATCGTACCGCTCCCGAGACAATAATAAAGATGAAATATTAGTGCAAAATGTGACATTTATCAACAGATGAAAATTTAGGCTGTCATTTTATAGAGCTGCCTGTGATCAATTATTTCTACACAATGAAATCTTTTATCTTCGTAATACATTTTGCATAAATTTTTCGCCTGCAAAAAATTGCTCAGAATCTCATTGAACATGAACTTATATTAACGAGGCAGACACATTAGGAAATGCAATTTTCATAAGAAATGGTTTCATAAACTAGCGTTAGGGTAATAGTTGTCGGATTAAAAGGCATTTAATTTGCATTTTTATGTTCTATTTTACTTTACGGAATTTAAAGCAGAGTCTAATTCCAAATTCAAGTTCCAGATATGTTGAAACATTATGAATTAATTATGTTTAGTATAATTTGAGGAATATTCACCTCCATAAAGTGGCAGTTTGTCCCTCAAAAATGACTCTATTATTGCAAGCAATTTTTCGAGGAGCGACATCGATTCAGACACAGAATCAGGATAACATTTCTTAGATTCCATATTTATTCATTCAGTCATTGCAAAGGATCATGAAAAAATATCCTTTTACAAACCTGCACTCAGTCCAATACATTTGTCTTTAACAGAATGCAAGTGCAACGTTAAATGATGTTAACAATTTATATCAATTTTGCAGTAATTTTTGATGAGAACGCTGCCTCTCTCATCAAAACCATCAAGCTGGAATAACAACAACATGATGCCCCTCCGAAAGAGTCTTCTTTGCACGTGCAACAAAATACCTTTACAAACTCTTTTAGAAAGAAACCGATGCCCTCCCAAACGCCCTGAAAACAAGGCAGTTTTATTGGAATCCTTCATCTCGTACGGAGAGGCATTCTTGGCGCTACGACGGCCCGCCAAAAATAAGGCAACTTGGAATACGTACATAGTTCGACCTTTAAATTGAAAGCACTGGAAGATTGCGATCTTTTCGCAGGCGGTCAGGAGAAGCGAGATAGGAGTGAAACGTTGTATGTTCTACTGTGCGTAGGTTCATATTCCAACTGTGGATACGTTTAGCTAAAATTGACATACGTTAAAATTTAGTCTTAACACATTCTACGTAGGCTAAGCCTTCACGCCTATGAGGCTTAGTGTGGAACGTTCTGTCTATGCTCTACCAAAATATTATACACATATACTTCAGGACAGCTCCATTAAGTACGTTGCTTGCACGAAATGCAATAGACAGACCCGCACGCGACGAGCCAGTTGCCAAAATATGGTTTGCCAGTTGCCAAAATATGAGGCCATAGAAAGTGGAGGCACACCCGCGATATGGCTTAGCGAATCCAGACTGGGAGCGTTCTGGTTAGAATCTTAGATAAATTATTTCGTGGGAAATAATAACACTGGTGAGTGGATACGTGAGGTGTAAAAACATCAGTGTGAGAATATTTGAATGTAGGTTACGAAAGAAAATTTGAGCAATCACATTTTTTGCGAGTGTTGGCTTTAAGTTTTTCACGACCCTTGACCCAATGCTGACACAGTTGTGTACGACATCATGTGAATTCATTTTAGCTTTGATGGTTGATTAACTGTTATTTAAATCAGCGACCATAGATCTTACAGAAGTTTGAGTTACATGAAGTATGAAAGAAGACGGTAAAGTAACAAACAGCAATCATGCTATGTCGATCATCTAGGTTGGTAACGTCAGTTTACAAAATATGTATACATACATACCGTGATTTCCTGCACGTATCTCACGCAGCTCACCTGATTCCAGTTTTGTACACCGGTTGCATTGGTACACTAATTTTATACACCGATTGCACTGGTACACCAATTTTATACACCGATTACACTGGTACACCAATTTTATACACCGATTACACTGTTACACCAATTTTACACACCGATTGCGCTGGTATACCAATTTTACATACCGGTTGCACTGGTACACTAATTTTACACACCGGTAGCAGTGGTACACCAATTTTACAAACCGGTACACCAATTTTACCCACCGGTTGCACTGGTACATCAATTTTACCCACCGGTTTCACTGGTACACCAATTTTACCAACCGGTTGCACTGGCACACCAATTTTACACACCGTTTGCACTGGTACACCAATTTTACGCACCGTTTGCCATGGTGCACCAACTTTGCACACCGGTACACCAATTTTACGCACCGTTTGCCACGGTGCACCAACTTTGCACACCGGTTGCCCAGGAGCAGGTGTGAGGTCCAGCACGCCCACTGGAAGTAAAGCGGTTGTCGCCATCATGCCGGACACGTCTGTCCAACTCAGCAGCTCCTGGCTCGAATTATTTCCATTTAAGCTCGGAATCCAGTGAACGTAATTTCGAAGCCGTAGCTTAAAGAAGGGTTCATTTTCCCTCCCAAAGCTGGCCAATCCTTCACAGTTTTGAGGCCCGATGCTATCGGGAATCTTTTCCTTAGGGTGTGTCGGTCAGAGGGGCCTCTGAGGCGCACCGCAGCACGTGTTAAATCTTGCCACTTTTGACGAACGTCGGCACTGTTTCTAACAGATGTTGAAATCGTGTCGGCGCTAACGAATATTTTTTACATGCATACGCATGTTGAAAATGCTTCAAAAACAATTATCTGTTCTTCGTATACGATGACAACGGTTAAATACTGAAGAAACATATACATTTCTTAACATCGTTTAGGTTTCAATCACCGTAATATATTCCTGGAAAACGTCGATTTAGTTTCAGTGATTATAAAAACTTTACTACTGAGATTAGGACGAACAGCCCGATTATGTTTATAGATATATATATATATATATATATATATTGATCATGAGAGTGAGTCCCAAACTTCAGGTACCTTGTGTCTTCTACCTTGTGTCTTGTGTCTTGTTTCTTGTGTCTTGTGTCTTGTGCCTTGTGTCTTGTTCCTTGTGTCTTGTGTCTTGTGCCTTGTGTCTTGTTCCTTGTGCCTTGTGTCTTGTGCCTTGTGCCTTGTGTCTTGTTCCTTGTGCCTTGTGTCTTGTTCCTTGTGTCTTGTTCCTTGTGCCTTGTGTCTTGTGCCTTGTGTCTTGTTCCTTGTGTCTTGTGCCTTGTGTCTTGTGTTTTCTGTCTTGAACGTCTCAAGTACATGCCTTCCGCATGTAGTATCTTGGGTAAAAATATTTTGATGAAAGCAGCGTGAAAATATTTCAGTTTCGATGACTTCTGAATTTTTTCTCAATATTCAACGCTTGAGACTTCTGTGTCAATAAAAATTATTTTAAAACAATATTCAATGTTTGAGACTTTTAGGTCTCAAAAAAATAGCTTTCAATATTCAGTGTTTGATCTTGCAAATTTCAAGAATAATAGGTTTAATATTCAATGTTTGAGGCTTGTTGCAAGCTTCAAAAATAGTGTTCCGAGAACGCGTCATAAAAACGTCTTGAATTAAAATTAATGAAAGCTATTGCATCCAATTATGTTATAAAGAACAGGATATTTCCTTGCTATAATTTTTTAGAAATTTATTTTACTTCAGTATTCGAAAATTCTGATGTGATATCCAATGATATCCATCAGATAAAAAACAAATTATATATTTAATTTTAGTGATACCGTATCTCATTATTGTCAATTTTGTTGTCTAACGACATGAGATCTGAGAAACTGCCTGAGGCTGAACCCTATATTCTATTTATTCTATTCCATTCTGTTCTATTTTATTCTATTATATTCTATTCGAACCTATTCTATTTTATGAAATTATCACAGCGTAAAAGAATTTTCCTAATGCATGGGTTCGATTTTTCAAGAAGGTATTTTTCCTTGCAATAAACTCCACTGAGTCTTCCATCAAGGCCCGGGATTTTCTGACAAAATGACCAAAGCCTTCCGTTCCTCGTAGAAGCATAATTACTGCAATCTACGGAAAAGGTTTTAATACAGAGGTCGTCTCCGAAGCTGTTCCTCTCTAGACATCGACGAAGCGCGTCATGGAATGGGAGAAAACATGTTAATTGTTTCTTAAAGAATATGAATTCAAATGCTAAATAGTTTAAGGAAATTTCCACTTCAAATAATGAGTATTTAGAAATCTCATCTTAAATGTTGGATATTTTTTAAAAATCGTGATTTCAGGTGTTACTCATTTTCAAAGAGTCTTGATTTTAGAGCCGGAATACTAGAGCAGGGCGAATGCTGGCAGACTTTGAAACACCGGCCCATTTTACTCCAACACACTAGACATTCAGTACTTTCCTAGGTTTCCAAGGCCTTACAATTATGCGTGAGTGATGTGACGAATGTATGTAAGTTTAAGCCTCCTCTCCCATGGGAAGCACTCCCTTGTTCCGCAAAAATGCCCCGGCTCGGCCAAGTACCGAACCCTAGCTCCCCAAATGCTGACGGGACGCGCTTGCTTCGCGCCACGGAAGCCCGGGGCCAACGTTGACTGGAGTCTGCTGTGTTTACTGTCACTGTAAAAAAAGAGTTTTACATGCGTATATAGGGTGGGCCATAAGTAAGGTACCCTTACCCACGACGGTAGCACTGATACACTGAATAAACTATCCACCCATTGAGGTACCAGTGGTAAAATAATTTTGAAATGTTGTCTTACTTCTGGCCCACTTTGTACCTACGGCTGCTTACCGTATCAAGCAGCGATAAAATATCATTTACCTCATGCGTTGGGGATCTAGCAACTGAACTTACAACCTCCATCGCTGCGCAGCTCTCGATTTCGATGCGCGTCATGACGAAGTTTCGCGTTTTTCAACGCACTCGAAATTCTTACCCTGACTGACTTCAACTTGTTTGAATGAAATCTCGCCGCCCTCCTATCAAGAGACATGAATACTTCCATAGAAAATATTCAAATAGTCTGGGCCTCCCGGGGAGGAAGGGGGGAAGGGGATTTCCAGAAGTTTCACATGGCTCTCCATAATTCACTCAGTCGAGCTGAACGAATTCGAAGCAAAACGTTTGCCTGGCTGACAAGATGATTTCGGTATCCTATTTACGTCAACCGTACGCTCAAAAAATCGCAGAGTTCGTTTCAGAGGACCGGAAAGTTGTCAGAGCTCACGCCTTCTAAAACAGGATCGTTTTGGACAGGTTGGGCACTAGCCCGATGATTTATTCCTGAAACGAGGCAGGAAATTTATGAGCTGAGAATACCTAGCCACCTAGCGATCAATAATCATACCAGCACCGGGGATTGAAAACTCGTAAACGGAAAAGAAAACCTGTTCACCAGACCACTCTATGTAAGGCACGAAAGAGCCTACCTCTAAATTCCTAGTCTGCCGAGCCTATCAAATGAGATTCAAATGATCGATATGTCATTATATTCAAGAAGATATTTTCGCATTAGAGCTCAATATCGTCCCGCTGACTCCCCCACTCCGGTCCATCTCACCTCATTGTTGAATGTAGATTTACGAGCTGTGAATCGATAAAAGTTGGCGTCATCCACCTGGTTGCCGCCCAGTCGACACAAGAGCACTCGTCCTGCAGAACACCGCACGAGGCTAATACGTCTGCTTTTGTTGAGCAAAATTAATTCATTAAAACAAAAATTAATAGGAGAAATCCCTGGAGAAAACTCGGCTAAAAGGCATGAAGCTTTTGGCTGACGACGGTTCAACGAGCGAGTCTACGACTGATGAATTATTATTCTGGAAAGAAGTTTTCACGGCGTGATATTATCACAAACGAAACTCGGACTGCATTAAATTTAAGGCTTGTGTTTTCTGATGAAAGTCATACACGATAGAGGCTAAATGAAGTTAAAGATGGCGCGTGATAACGAGTGAAAAACTGATTAGGAAATTCTTGAT
This sequence comes from Orchestia grillus, assembly GCA_014899125.1. NCBI lineage: Eukaryota > Metazoa > Arthropoda > Malacostraca > Amphipoda > Talitridae > Orchestia > Orchestia grillus. Next base: position 42,512 of record VOMN01064282.1, read on the forward strand.
AAAAGTTATTCAAAGACATTGAAGTGAAGTGACATCCCATTTCCCCGAGTGGTTATTGAAAATTACCAGTTATGATCATTCAGTTGAAATAATTGCAATAGAAAAACTCTTATTTCTGTAGAAATCAAGCATGGACGTGCACAGATACCCGCTCACTAACCATTATTGCTCCTCACCATAAACTGCATTTGATCGACAATAGCCATTTAATTTAATTTATCGCAATTTAATTAATACAGAGCCCTGACATGCACTCGCACTGGGTGGACGTGTGGAGAGCTTCGTCCCCCCTCTTCCTGGCTTCGCTTACTTATTAACGGGTCCAACTCGATTCAAAACTATTCACGTATATCAACTCTAAACACTCACTGCATACCCAGACATTATTAAGTGCTGTCTCACGATCCTGCATCATTGCGCGTGGGAGCAAAGAAAATTCACGAACCATGCTTTCCACGGTCTTTTTTGTTGAGTTCAAGTAATTTTTCCTTTTGACAAAGGCTGAATCTTCTGTCTTTTGTGCATTGAAAATCATTCGAAAGCTTTGTAATTAAGAAATAAAAGGTCTCGGCCACGCAGGTCTCAGAATTCGAGGTGTGGACAGAAAATTTACTCTCGCGAGGAGAGTCGAAAGAAGCTGCCCTATCTCCTGGTCCCTCAAAAGTGTTTCCATGAAAACGAAGGCGTGACTAGTAAGGACTGGAGAACAAATGACTTTATAAAGCCTACTGACAAGCAATGGAACGCGACGACAAAACTTTTTGAGAACTGCCCCCGTTTAGAGGAGGTTTGAATCGCAGCCGACGCCCATGAAGTTGCTCTGTGAGGGCCCAGCTCCAGCAGAGGCCTTGGAGGTAGGAAGGTGATGAGGGAAGTGAAACTTGTAAAGCAGATGGTGCTCGGAAATTAAATAAATTTAGCAAAAAGCTGCATGACCAAGTTAAATTGCTTAAATATAAAGAGGTAAATTCGCTTTGAATTGGTTGTAACTGAAAATTATCTGCATCAGCTCTTTTTCCATGGAAAGTGTCAGGAAAATTGCGTCCAAGCTACGTGAGAGAAGAGCAGCAGGCGCCCCAAGACAACCTCACAACTTCACATCTGTGTACGAGAGCTCCTGAACAATAAAGGTTCCCTTCTCGTGCAGAAAGACTTCGGCTAAAGAATTTACAAAAGCATGGCCTACCGAGCCTGGATACAGGGATTGCAGGCTCCCGGACATTTTTTTACCATTTCCGATATGGATTGCATTCTGGTAGTCTATGGAAACTATCTCTGTCAACTGAATATTATTCTATCCATTCATCTACCCATCAATTCTTCAGCTAATACCTTCCAGCAAACTCAAGAAATTTTACTCATCAAGTATCTGCGTAACTCAAACTGGTTGTTGTAGGAATGCACGAGTATGTACTTGTTATATCATCACCTCTTTGAAACATCTGAAACGTCGCCTAAGTTTTGTGAAAATTTGTTCCCTTTCAAGCTGAAATGTCGTCGCTACAAATGATATCTGAATAGCTCGGTTTGAGTCGAAATATACACTCCAAAAGCAGTTTCTCCACTCAAAAAAGTTATTGTAGCTAATTATCAACACGTAAATTTCACAGAATAATACATATGAATATTGTGAAACATCAAACCTAGAGAAATGACAAGCCATGTAGGCTGCTATACTTTTTGATCGTAAAATGAAAACATTATAATTTTAGGTGAAAGATGCCAGAATATTTAAGGCAGTAACGAGAGTACCGTACCACTCACGTGATTAGCTCAGACATGCAAACTATCCGGAGCTTTAATGTGATGCGACATAGGAAAAGTGATACAAAAAAGGCATAATCATCAAAGCTACGTGGTGACGTGACATAAAAAGTGCAATTGAAATAATAGTATTCATCAATGCTCCATTGCAATTCGTCTTAGGAAAAATAGCACGAAAATGCCACATCATTCCTACTCCATTGTAAAGGGTAAGAATAAAAGTATAGCAAAAGAAGCATCGTTATCATCAATGGTTTATCATGAAACCTCAAAGAAAAAGGAGTGTAGAAGAAGCCTCATCATTGACACTCAATCGTAATGCATCACAAGAAAAGCAATATGAAAAAGCATCATTAGTTTCTAATTTTAATGGCTTTAACGTACAGTCAAGAGAAAAAAATGGTTTTAATTCCTCAATATTATCAGCAGATTTCCCGATGTGTAAAGACGGGCAATGAGTGTATTTATGCATGTTGTTATACGGTAGGGGAATTACAAATGTCTGTAGGACTGACTATTTATTTTACCTTAAATCATTCTTTTGAGCCAAAGCAATGTCTGTCTTTTTCGCTCAATCAGTTTTACATCGGTTTTAATCAGAAAAATCAGTTTTATAGAATACCTTTGATCTCGCCCTACTCAATTTTGTTAAAGAAATGAAGTTTTTAATGTAAAAATCCGGTTTATTATATCAAAATCATTTTTTCCAACAAAAACCAGGCCTTCGTGGATCTCAAGAGAAGTTAGAAGAATTTCTTTGGGAGCTTTTTTAGATTCTTTTAATAAGAAGAGGCAGCTGATTGGTCCGATTTTCTCGTGAAGCGAAATTTCGAGAGAAAAAATTCGAAAATTAGCACTCATTTTCACCGTGTCCCACATTGCCGGATTATGCCGAAAGTTTCCACGCAAAGAGCCCCTCGGTCAAAAAACTGAACTCTGAGTAACATTTTGTGGTAGTCTTCAGAAATTTCGTAACTATTTTTTTACTCAACGCACAACAAGTAACTTTAAACATCAGGATACGCAACTCAAGAAACATTGGATGTTCATAATTAACAAAAAATTTCTACTAGATTTATGTGCCTTTCTAGCAGCAAGATGGGTTGAGCATTTCATGTAGTGCACTAAAATTTCTCTTTCATTGAGTCTGACACGAGAACTACGCTGCCCTCACGCATACTTTCGGAAAAAAAATATACACATCAATGTTTCATCTACGTGTGCAACATCTCGTACATTCGTAGAGCTTTAATTTTCCATTTTTTTACTCTGGAGAGACACCCTGCGCCGTCGCACGGGAGAGCAAAGAAGATTCATAAACCACGACTTCCACGGTCATTTTTTTTAAAAGTTCGGTGGGAAAAACTTCCCATCGTGACGGAGACCGAAGCTTCATTTTTTGTACGATGAAAAACGCCCGTGAACTTTTAATTACGAAGAAGATATGCAGCCAGGAAGCTTTTCTGGGAGCGAGGCTGCGTCGTCAGAGCGGGAGAGAGGCGTAAAAGTTTAGACTCGACAAGCATTCTTCTGGGACAACGAAACCCTGACGTGGACCTTGATTTCCCAGCCTGCACGAGCACTAAGGTGGACCTTGATTTCCCAGCCGGCACGAGCATTAAGGTGGACCTTGATTTCCCAGCCGGCACGAGCATTAAGGTGGACCTCGCGCTCCCAGCCGGCACGAGCACTAAGGTGGACCTCGTATTCCCAGCCGGCACGAAAAACTCCGAAAAAATGAGAAGCGCCAAAGTCAATTTTGCTGAATTGTGGCACAGCGTTCCGAAGATATAGTTCTTAAAACCATCAGGATATATACCTGCGAATGGCTTCGGTGTTGACGAAGGCTTGTAAAGAAAAAACCTTCCTCCATGCCTGGAATTTGCAAAATGAAACACAGTGTTCTTTAAATTAAACGCTCGTATATGTCTTTGGTTGGGCTCAACTCGTATCATAACTACGGTCTTTTCACAACTTCACTGTGTTAGCTAGAGTCCATACACTAGGATAATTCCTATGGACTTGTTTGTTTATTTGCTTGTCTTTGCTTTTGCGTATGAAAATCTGCGGAATTTAGGACCAGCTTTTCATGGGAACTATTACTGCTCTTCTACATTTTCACGATATTTATAATTTGCGTCAGAACAACACGCAGGGTTGGAGACAGCCTGATTATACAGGGTGGTCCAAAAGTAAGTTGTCCTTCCATGAAATTGTGTCCTGAACATTTGTTAACGTATCAGTGCTACCGATATCAGTGAAGGTATCTTATTTTAGGCCCTCCTGTTCGACATATAAGCAGTGATGCAATGGGTAAAGGGTGGTCGTACTTTGAAATCGAAGGCTTTTCGTCGTCACGACTCTCCCTTTAGCCATGAGACCTCGCACCTCAGCGAAGCCTCAGAAGTCCGTCTCTTATCCGAGTATATTGAAGTCACTCTCTGGTCCCACCCATTAATTTCTGCCGCGTAAAAATCTAAGTTATGTACTTGTGCCTGTCTGACACGGTTCTTTTTCCAAGAATGATGCTGGAAACATTGTATTCTGAAACGTATGCATTTGTTATTAATGTTTTTCCCGACTGTGTTGGTTCTCCTTTTCATCTTGAAATAAGGCTTCATGGATCGCGACTTATAAGCAAAATTTTGGTTTATGTGAACCTGTCTTAGTTGCCATTTCGCAGGCATATATGTATTTTAGGGGTTATAGGAGTGTTTCGTCATCGTACACCTTCACAATTTATTTATAAATTATTCTTACGGGATTGCGTTTGAAATGTGGGTGCGCTTGTGAATATTCCAATTTATAAATTTTTCACGAGGTGAATTTTTGTTCGGTGAAATTTTTATGGAATTATTTCACATTTCTTTCAGCGTGACTTTTACATATGAAGCAATGACGCCCAAAAGTGATGAATGAACACCTTCTGAAGGATGCATAGCAAACACAAGGGAAATTTCACGGCAGCCATTTCGTGACCCACTGTAAAAAATTTGGTTGGCATCTGAACTAAATACATACTCAATTTTGATGACCCACATTTGAAAATACCTGTACATATTAAAAAATACGTACTCAATTTTGGTTACCCACTATTGAAAATTCCGGTACATATTAAAAAAATACATACTCAATTTTCGTGACTCACTATTTAAAATTCTGCTACTCATCGTGTCCTTGATCGCTCGTAATCGACAAAATTATCAGCATTTTAATTTCACGAACAATTTTCTGCCACGCAAACATCGCATGCTGCCACGCCCAGGCCCAGAAGGAGAGTCAGTGACAAGTGTAAGAAATGAGCCACTATATTTTATTCGAAGCCTTAAAATTTCCTCAGAACTACATTTCCAAACGAGTTCATTCGAACGGCCGCAGCCACTGCACCCCCTATCGAAAACCAGAAAAGTTTCATGAGAAATTAACTGGTTCTGCGATTGTGAAAAGTTTCCGCCTTGTAGGTCTAACCAATTCTTTGAAATATAAATTTGAGGGTCCCATATATTTGAAGGCTAAAGGTCTACGCTCTGCAGCTGTGGTACTCGACGAATTACAACTCCGAAGGAAAAGCCGAAGATTTAATGCAAAATGCACAGATAAAGCGCGATATACGCGATATTGTGACTTTCGAATCTCGCCATTGTGACTTTCGAATTTGACCGAACGTGTGCGCCCGACCGACTTGCGTCGCAGCAAAAGTTGCTGTCCAAACTGCCGTCAAAATTCGCACGAAATTTCTACCCTCAGCTATTAAAAAAATAATGCGTTCATTTACTGTGGTTTTATGCCCCCTCAAACATAACGATGAATCTCGGGAATTATAAAAGGCGGCAACAGTGTTATTTTTCGTGTGATTGATAAGGATTACATTCTCTCACACTCGCGCTGATTAGGAATACAGGCCCGAGAATGTGGCGCCGGAAATTTTATCCTCCCTAATTCTAAATGTTCGCATACAAAAGGTTATACACGCAAAAAATTCCTAAGCTTAACGTATAAAACGCAAAAATGTATAAAACCAAACATTGCCCGTTCGGTTAGTATTTCAAAGTTCTGTTTGAGCATCTAACAATTTTTCTTTTATCATAACAAATACTCACAACCAAATAAAATAATTCATTTCTTCAGTACCTATGAAGAATAAGTATGATACGATGGGAAAACTCTTATTTAATTACGGATAAATTCGTTTTGAATTTGTTCCCAAAGTTATCAATGAAGTGAAGAGTGTGGACGGTTACAAACAAGCAAGCATGTAAAATAATCAGAGTTTCAGATTCTATGCACTTCACGAGACCCTCTGCCCAACAGAACAGAACTATGCACTACACGAGACCCGTTTACAAACCCCCCTTAGGTAATTAAACTCCTTTTCCACTCGACCTCCCTTAGGCCAGCGAACACAGCTCCTCCATTGTCCTCCGCAGGTATCCTGGATACGCCACGCCGACACCCACATCCTGACGGTGGGGTCGTCGACATACACGAGCGACCACAGGTTCTCGACCCTGCACCGGCAAGGCACCAACGAGTGGACGCTGCAGCTGCGGGACCCCACGAAGCAGGACGCGGGGCTCTACGAGTGCCAGGTCTCCACGAAGCCTGTGAGGGCGCATGTCGTGCGTCTCAGCGTCGTAGGTGAGTCGTAGATGCGTGTCGTGCGGGAGTCGTAGACGCGTGTCGTGGGTGAGTCGTAGATGCGTGTTATAAGGAGATCCTATACGTGTTGTGGGTGAGTCGTATACGTGTGTCGTGGGTGAGTCGTAGACGCGTGTCGTGAGGGAGTCGTAGACGCATGTCGTGGGTGAGTCGTAGATAAGTGTCATAAGGAGATCGTAGACGCGTCTCGTAAGCGAATCGTAAACAGTTTCATAAAGGAATTGCAGACGTCCGTCTTAGGTGTGTGGTAGACGTCCGTCTTAGGTGTGTGGTAGACGGGCGTCGTAGAGTTATGTCGTAGGCAGGTGGTGGAGTTGAGGAATGGTGGTGAGGAGCGGGCGAGAGGGTGGCGATCATTGCACCGAATGGGTTTGTGTCTTGGCGTTCGTGCTGAGTAGGGGTGGGGGGCCCACCTGCACGCCCACCTGCCCGCCTGCCCACCTGCACGCCCGCCTACCACCAGCACGCACTCACGGCGGCCTCGCTTGAGAAGCTGCGGCTCAGAATGTTCCCCACCGCCGTAGCTCGCACTTGATATTGTAGTCCGATCAGTGTGTTGCGAATGTTTAGTACGGTTAGTACGTTGTGAACGCCCTCAGTTGGCTGCCCTAATTGACTGCCCTAATTGACTGCCCTCTGTTGACTGCCCTAATTCACTGCCCTCAGTTGGCTGCCCTCAGTTGATTGCCCTAATTCACTGCCCTCTGTTGGCTGCCCAAATTGACTGCCCTCTGTTGACTGCCCTAATTCACTGCCCTCAGTTGACAGCCCTCATTTGACTGCTCTCAGTTGACTGCCCTCACCTGACTGCCCTCTGTTGACAGCCCTCAGTTGACTGCCCTCAGTTAACGGCCCTCAGTTGACTGTCCTCAGTTAACTGCCCTCAGTTGACTGCCCTCAGTTAACGGCCCTCAGTTGACTGCCCTCAGTTAACTGCCCTCAGTTAACTGTCCTCAGTTAACTGCCCTCTGTTGACGGCCCTCAGTTAAGTAGCGTGCGACGCGAGCTCGGCTCTATTTGTCATAACCAAGGATATGAAATTCTAATTCTGCTAGCAATTAATTCCAGTTCTCCCAGCAATAAAACTGCAAAGAACAATTGAGATGTGCCCCAGCGCTGCGCACCGGCCAGTGGGTCTGATGTGGGAATATAATTCCCGTGAAATTCCCAGCAAAATTTCTTGAGAATTTTATCGAGTAATTTGCCTTCAAATTCCCTGTGAACTTCATCCGTAAAATTCCCCGTGAAATCAAAGTAAAATTTTCTATGATATTTCTAGTAATTTTTTTTTGTAAAATTCCACGTGAAATTGCTGGGAGTTTCCACGCCCTGGCCAAAACATCGCGTCCACCAGCCTGATTACGGCACTTGCGTCCGTAAGTAAATTACGGCGGAAATTAACTGTTTCGCTTCAATGGAAACGGCGTTTGCGATTTCACGATGAAAAATAATAAATTTTTTCACGTCGAAAATCGAAATTTTGTTCATCTCTAACTTTTCAAACGATAGAAATGGAACGACTTACGGTCGAAGAATTATCAATAGCCTAATTTTTTTTCAGTAATACCCGATAAGTGAGTGAAGATAATAACTTACGAGTTCTGATATGGAGCCTCAAAACTAATGCGCTCGTATCTCTACCAATTACGGGATGCATATAGTAGAATATTCTGTAGAATAGAAAATCTCTTTAGGGAATAAGCTGCGAGGTCCATGTTCGGGCTTCTACCCAAGTCCCCAGACAGCGAGATTAAACTCTTATGATTTCATCACTTCACTTAACGTCACACCACACCACGCCACATTACACCACTCCAAGCCACACTACACCACACTACGCCACACCACACCACACCATCCATACACTGTGTGACGCCCAGACTGCGACCGATGCCACAACACTGCCGTCAACATTGGGTCGCCTGGTACACATTGGGTCGCCTGGTACACATTGGGTCGCCTGGTACACATTAAGCAGTTGAGCTCTCGTACGACGCCACCGACGCAGTCATTCTACAAATCTAATTTCATCTACTAACTGATGTACATCTACACCAGCTAACTGATGTACATCTACACCAGCTAACTGATGTTAATATACATTCACCAGTTGACTGAATTATGTATACACCAGCAAACTAAATTTTATCTACATCATCTATCCAACGCAAATCTACACCAGCTGTCTGATGTGTATCTACACCAGTTATCTGATATATATCTACTCTAGCTACCTGATATAAATCTACACCAGGTACATAACAGCAGCCTCATGGTTAAAAATTATCGACTGAATTCATTTTATGAATTGACAGACGGAGGCACCTCCAGAAACATCTTCATTTAACCGGTTTCTAACAATGCAGCTGTAAATAAAGTAACCATCAAGTTCATATCTTAGAAAATATCAGGAAGAAACACTCCCCGTATTTTAGCGTCTTGAAACTTTAGAGTTTATGTGTGTGTCACACAACAACCCCCGCTATCTGTTTATCATCAACAGACTTAACCTCTTTCAGTATTCTTCCATACTTCGAGTTAAGGAGGCCAAAGAAAACTTTGAACTTCCTCCGGAAGCTCTGAAATAGAAAGAGCTTTTGAGGTGTCCAGCGCACCGCTGATGACAAACCTTAATGAGCTTTTACTCTGGCCTTAGAACTGAGTGTCACTGGTCGTGCAGTGGTCGTACAGTGGTCGTATAGTGGTCGTAGAGTGGTCGTAGAGTGGTCGTACAGTGGTCGTGCAGTGGTCGTACAGTGGTCGTACAGTGGTCGTACAGTGGTCGTAGAGTGGTCGTACAGTGGTCGTACAGTGGTCGTAGAGTGGTCGTGCAGTGGTCTTACAGTGGTCTTACTCAAGCCTTACAATGGTCTTGAGAAGATATTTAAATGCAACGAGCTTTCTCGTAAGATTTTCCTCCTAAGTGACTCTTCCACTCCACAGCCAACACTCACCACTTGACGCTAATGTCTTCACTTGTAACAAAAAGATGTATTTTAGATCCAACCCTAAGGAGTACAAAAACATTTTCTGCAATTCTTTGTTGGGAAAAACTCTGGCACTTTCTACAATTCCTCAGGAATTGCATAAAGTTACATAAAGCTACAGAACATATAAGGTTATAGGACATGTAAAATTACAGAACATATAAAGCTACAGATGTAAGGAAATTTTTTTGCAATTTTTCATTAGTGAAAAATCACCAATCAGTTTCTTGTGGAAGAGTAGCTTGTCGCTGTCGTACCCTCTGTATCTTTTTGATGTATAAAAAGAGTACACGTACTGGGACCCTTGTCCAAACAACACTATTCAAATTGTTTTAGGGTCTGAGAATTTCCTTTTGATGTTGAATTTCTGGAGTACATCCTGCCGGAATTGTATAAGACTAAAAAAATGAGGACTACTTGATTCTTTTGGGAATTTCAACACTTCACACGTTCATGTACACGGAAAAATGCAATATGTTTCAATGTGCAACACAATTTTCGTGTAACTTTTCTAAAGGTGTCTTTTGTCTGAATTTTCCAGCCCGGCTCCACTTATGAATATTTCTGTACAGCAGGCTTTTTTTGGCCAACTTCACAACGTATCATTAAAATGTTCCAGCGAGAAAACAAAGCTCGACAACACGCCGTGGGAGACCCAGGGAGACCTTTTTGGAGCAGAAAATATTTCAAGGCTTAAATTCATTTCATATTTTAAATTGATTTTATCATGCGTTGGTTATTTTTACCTACCTGTAATAATACAGATAGTGCTCAGCCTCTGTCACCTGCGCTTCACTATATCAGCCGTCTATTTAATTCAGATTCATAAACGAAAGAACATAATCTGTACGAGAGGGCAATTTTACGAGATGCCTCGTTGTCACTCTGTCTGTCTCTCACACCTTTTGTAATGAAGTCATAAAATTAATTTATAAAAATATACGGTGAAACTGACGGTAGGTTATTGCTGTGCTACTAAATTGATTAGTAACACAGCTACTAATCAATTTAGTAGCTGTGTTGTTTCATCCAAATAGTTTTTTCATCCAAATAGTTATCATCGTGCTTATATTTACGGGACTAGCATTAAAAAGCTATTTCACCCTGACTTCAAATGTTCAGCCATCTCCACCTTTCAGGGCTATGTGTTACATGCATCACTACGACATGAATCCATGATACGAAAGTGAGAAAACCTTCAAGCACTTAGCATCCTAATTTGTAGCTCAAAATATTCCAGCACATGAATAAACGTTAGCCTACAAAAGACTTTATTCACGGAATTCATCCGAAAAGTGATTTTAGCTGCAGGTTCATGTACGTTGTTATGTATTGTTATCCTTTAAAAATGTCTTTTGTGAGACGGATTATTTTATCACATTGATTTTGTTTTCTGCATTTGATATTTTACTGCCATCCGTGACAAAAATACCCCAGTTGAAGCTGCTTCACTGACCATGTACAAGTAATTCAAGAGCGTATCGAGGTATTTATGTATACCTATCCTTGAAGTTAGAAAAACTGTCTAAAAAGGGCACTGTCTAAAGGGTTACGAGTGCCTGGAGCACTCGTAACCCTTTGTGTCAATGTTGATTGATTAGTTGAAGGGTTTAATTATTTACTTCACTGCAGCCAACTGGATACAGCGTCTTATTCATCGTACGGCCTTCATTTTGGTTTCAATTGTTAAGAATTCTTTTCTTTTCTCTGGGTAGTTGACCACAGTTAAGTAAACACTGTCGAATTCTTTTTAACCTTCTGTTAGTCAATTTAATGAAATAATCATCTCCGTTTACACTAACGAATAGTTGTTGCTTACTTGGTTGGTTGGTCCTTTTATCACGCACTTACGGAATTAGACTAGAGAAAATTCCGTGTTCTTAAACTAATAGCGAGACTTTCAGATAAAGCTGTCCGTATCAGTGATACTGAAAATGACATTATTTCATGACAGATTTACCGTAAATAAGAAGGGGTCTTAAGAATTTAACATCATTTGTCCCGTCAGTTTTGGAAAGCGTGTCTACTAACTAGTGTTCTATCAGCAGGTCGTCTCAAATCCTCCAGGTCGTTCAGAAAAAAGTACGGTGAAGATGAAGCAAAAATTGGTCATAAGTTACATGAAAACTTGACCGTAGCTTCCTCAAATTGCTCAGTGCAACTGTGACGTCACACCGCAATCAACCTTACACACAAGCAAACATTCCAGACTTTTAGCTGCATAATATATAAATACAGTCTTCAACACACGGATCCTTTGCCTACAGAAGGAGAGTCGTGTTAATGAAAATAATTATTCAAAGATTATTCTAATCAGTAAAACGCATAGGGATCAATGAACATGTCGAAGACTTTCCTATGGTGCTAAAAATGTTCCAATAACTCCAACCGCATTTCTTCAGGACTTATTAAGGCAACCGCGCTTTGCCAAGATCATTGTACAAGTGGTGCAACCAATTTTATCGCTTATGGTTTAATAACGCAAAGCACAAATTCTTGTCCACCAGATCCTAAAGTTTTGAAAAACATTTTTCCAACCTGCTCGGTCGCTCGCTTCGGTCGCCTCTTAAACTTCGCTTGAAAAACTTTCCGCGAAGACGGCCATCATGTATCCACTGTTGAGACAAAACGGTATCGGTGATACCGATTCCCCTCAAAAGCAATGTATTTGTCGGTTAAGAAACGCTGGTCTTTTTCGAGGACACTTCGCCCAAACCGCTGAATTAAACATGATGGCGCTGAGTGGAAGTGAAACCAAATCTTAAAAGGCCTACAATGTGGAGTGGGTCTAGTTTCCGGCTTATACAAAAATTCCAGGCCCTTGCAGTTAAAAGGTTCAAGTTCAGTTTCTCAACCCTGTTAAAAGGTTCAAGTTCCTGATTTAACGTATCAACAGGAGTGAACGATCAGTTATCTGAATAATTATGACGTGGAGGAATCCTGAAAGAGAAACTCATTTCGTACTTTAAGTCGCTGGTACAAAACACTAACCTGAAATTTTCACGGAAAATGAGAAATATAGCGAACTAAGCCAATTTTTCCCTACAGTATAAAGTAAAACACATTTTCATCCAAACTCAACGATCCGCGGATAAAAAAAATGGCTGCAAGATTTAGTTTAAATATCAACAGCACGAAATGTCTTCTCGTTGCGACATCATCTTGACGAAGGCTCATTAAAGTTGGGATGTTGATTTACAAGTATTTCCTATATCTTTTCAAAACCCTCTCGTCGTCTCGACCTCAACGTCAACTGCATCGTGAACACACCCTGTCTGCATGCCAATGGGCATTACCCTTGAATATAGATTTAGATATGTAACGAATCCTTTTCAAACGTAAATATTTACATATATACATGTGCTTTTCTATTTATTGAATAAACACGGTTGGTGCACTGATCAAAATTCCATTACTTGCTTACGTTGTTCAGATTTTCATGGCTTAAATGGATAAACTCCAATTACTTACAGACTTTTAAATGAAAGAACATTCCTCATATTTTCTTATTAAAACACACGATAATTTTCATTCGAATATCGATTGCAGCGATTTTCTTCGTACTACCTTCTGAAAGCTTTGCATTTCACTGAATTTATTTTACAATTCTTGGCAGTATTTCAATTTCACTTTTTGAAACTAGACTTGCATCACTTTGATTAAATAAAAAGCTGAACAAACTTCATATTCAGCCCCCGAGGCGACAGGATCAGCTCAGCAAAACTAACAAAAATAACAGCAATCACAACTGTTGGAGTTGAGCTACAATGCTATTGAAGTTTTTTTTATTTTACGTAGTGAAAACCTGATCATGAACAACGTTGATTTCATTTCCTAAGAAGAGCATAATATTTCAATTTTCTTCCTCGAACTTTGGCGTCATACTCGTGTAAATTTTCATACGTCAATTTGTTACGCTGGTATTTTCAGAAATGTTATCTGTAACTTATTCTTCTACCCACGATTCCAAGGATGAGTTAAACAAGATAGTCCTTCTAACACATTCTGCGATGTGAGGTATCAGTTCGTTCAAGCCGCGTTGCCTTAATTTTGGATGAGAATGTTGCATACGTGAACTCACAGAATGTTAAAAAGAGCAATTTTAAATTCGATAAATTCAAAAAAGGAAGTTTCGTAACGGCCACCGTTCTCTCCTGCACCGAAGCTGCAGTTGCAGCCATCGCACTAGGATCACACCGGTCCGCATTTGAGTGCCGCTTCATCTCTACGAGTTACGGGGAGCAGCACTACACTCCTAAGTCAATACTGACAGATTTTTTTCCATATTTATTAGATTAAGGGACACCCAGGGTCCATCACGTACGGTGCTTAATTTGAAACATCCGTTGGGGTTTTACATTTACATACCCAAGCCATCCCACGCTTAAGCAGCGTGCGTTTTTAAGTAAACATACAACGAAAATGTTGCAAATGCATCCAACATTTTCGTAGCATATTCCCGTGAAAACACATGCTGCTTCAGCCTACAAAAGCTTGGGTAAAAATGTAAAGTTCCAGTGAATTTTTATGAAAAATATACCCTACAGTTTTTTTCATATGAATATGTAAAAAAGTAAAGCTCCTGGGGATTTTTACGACAAATATATTCTACAGTTTTTTCCATGTGTGAAAAAGTAAAAATGTAGAGCTCCAGGGTATTTTTACGACAAATATATCCTACAGTTTTTTCCATGTGAATAAACAACGAAAAGCAAATTTTACACTTCAGATTTGATGTGCAGAAGTTTTAATTGTAAATGTAGACTTATATTAAACTTCTGCTCCTACAGAGTAAAAGACTTCAATTTGTTAGAATCTGGCATTGTGGTAAACAACTGGAAATATACCCATCATAAAATGTCACGGAATTAGTTTAACTACTCATTGCATAGCGTCTATTTTTAGACATATGTGATAGTAATAATACCGATTAAGAACGACGGTAACAGAAGTAACGAAAATAAATATTTTTTAGATAATATAGTGTCTCTACATTAATCTACTTAACTGATTTGTAAATGAATTGCAAAAATGACATACAGCTAATTCATGTATTTCTCAATTTTAAGTTTGTAATGTCCCACGACTTCTTGCAGTTTCCTTCTCGGAATCGAATTTATTCTAGCTACTGGACGATATTTTTCCCTTCAATAATTAATCTTGATGTGAATGACCCACGAACAACTGTATTCTATAATATCAGAAAAAGTTATTGAAAAATAAGCTTTATCATTATTAGATTTTCAAATGTTCCTAAAAATTGAGCGCAGTTTCACACAAATTCAACTTCATTTCACACAAATCGAGCCCAGTTTTCTACTGTCACAGCTCTAATGAGCAGGAATCAGTGAAAGACAACTCAATATAAATAAAAACGTCTGCTGGCAATCGATTTAAACTTCAGAAACTTTTCTTTAACATATTCTTCAAGTTGTCTTTTGGGCACGGAGGCGTGAGGACCAGACAAGAACGGAACGATATAACTGGAAATCTCTTTTTTGTTTGAACAGTCCGGGTACTTTGAAATATCTGGGAAACGCCTGACTGCTGTATGTATGTATGTTGTATGTATGTAGAATTCATTATAGTCAATTCTCTTCGAGAATTTCTCAATGACTCATCACTAACCATTCCTCATTTAACTTTTGACTTAACGCTTCGTACTCGATTTCCAAATGAATATTTTTATTAAAACATATTCTTTCACGTTTGTATTACTCTTATCGTGCGAGTGAGAATTCCTTTAGGGACTGAGTAATAAGAACTAAAGTATTTATCATTTGACTGTTGCTTTAATATTTCTCACTCGACATTCGACTTGAAAGTTTAAATTTAACTTTCAACTTCCCATTTCTTATACGACTCAATAAAGCCCATACCCTCCCTCTGCCCCCCCCCCCCNAGGTGAGCTTGTGGTACCATCGCGGTGAGGTGAGCTTGTGGTACCATCGCGGTGAGGTGAGCTGGGGGTACCACCGTAGTGAGATTTAGTCCAGGTAGCACAGTGGTGAGGTAAGGTACAGGTACCACAGTGTTGAGGAGGGGTACATGTACCACAGCGCTAAAGTAAGGTACAGATACCCCCATGTTGAGGTCAGCTACTCAGAGAGCTTTTCCTTGAGGAAATGTGGTTCAGATAAAATCATTTCTTCGGGGAAATTTTCGCTCAGAATAAATAATTTCCTCGGGGAAGTTATGAGCAGAAAAATCACTCCTTCGAGGAAATTAGTATGGGATCACAATTTCACTAGTGTAGTGAGTATTCCTCACTACACTCCCCACTCATGAAGAACAATGGCACAAACACAGGTGAAAAATTATTTCGCTTATCATATTGATTATGAAAATTACCTCCCATTTCTATCAATACTTTTAACGAGTAATGACCTCCGAGAGTGTAAAATACAAAAGTTAGTGCGACTTTTGAGCGGTAAAATGACAAGCTGATTTTGGTGGTATGAGAACTCTTGATTTTAGAGATTTCTATTCTATCCGACGTTTGGAACTAGGTGTGAATCGGCATCAATGCATATTTAGACCATTTGTACGTCAACATTAACAGCAATGCGTGTAAGGCATGAGCTTTGCAATGAAAATAATGCTGACCCTCGCATTAACGAGTGAGGGGGGAGGGGGGGGGGATGAGGGGTCCGATGATAACGAACCTGTAGGCAACATGGCATGGTTTTAAAAAAATTGAAGGCATTATTTGCTAAAAATGGAGCTCTAACTATAATGTTTGAAATCATACTCTGAGGTCGACCAATCCAGGCACGTTCAGGTAACCCAATTGTTTTGAAGTCAGCGGATGCTGGGTACGTTGATACGAACGTCAACTGTAGATATCGTTCACGTCCTGGTCACAGTGAGAAGCTCTGCTATTAATACTCAAAATAATACGGCTTGCTGAAAAATATTTTAATCACAACTAATGATTTTGACATAAAATCTCCGATTAGGTGGAAGCTCTTGAATCTCCTACTTTTTCTCCATGAAGCTGGCTTGTTTGAGTAAGTTAAATATTCAACTCAATTACCGTAGATTTTATTTCCAAATATTTAAAAAGGATTTTCTTAATTAATAAGCAAACAATAGACTGATATCGGCTATGTATGCCCATATCAACTACGTTTTAAAAAACGGTACCGTAAATTTTTCCCCTCCATACGATTTTATTTGAGAGGTTTTTTAGCCATTCTAAATAATTTCTCACATCATTTCCGCCTCCGCTGCCACGCCCGCTGGCGGCCTCAGAGCCACGTTTTATATCACCTTTAATCGACTTCACATGCACCTAACGCACTCGAAGAAATTTTAGAACTATACCCTGGAGAATTCTCTAAAAAACATCATAACTCAAGATAAATATTTGAATTAAAACGATAAAACATTGCTTGATTGTAGCTGAGCTAGCTGTATTCGCACCGCCTTTCGAGGTTCTTGAACCGAGCGATGAAAATACTTTTTTCCTATTGAATCATTATAACAACAGCTATTGCATGGAATATCATATTTGTTCATGCTTAGTAGTAGGAAACAAATACAGACACGTCGAAAACACCGCAACTCCTCTTGACCAGGGCGAGACATGTCGTTCAAAGTCTACGGGAGTCGCTCTGCCATTTCCGAGAGCCGTCTTTGCCGCTGGCTCTAATTTGAATGTGTCACACGTCAGGCCTGGTGCAGGACCTGCTCCGCAGACACACTAATCAAAATAGCGACATGAGGGCATGCCGGGGAACCGTTGTTATGTATCCCTGGCAGACACATTGGGTTCTGAGATGTAATCGAAGGCTCCACGGTAGTAAAAAAGACACAAGTTTAACTAAGCGTGGCTGGAAACGCTCATTCTCACTCGTGCAGTACTTTACTGTAGTCCTCATGGACAAAGGGACAGTGGGGCTGGAGAAGTAAAATGAAGACATTGAAATCCTGTATGTCCTAGGACTTCTCTTGGTAAGCGACTGAGTTTACATAACCCGCTCTCTTGAAAAATTCCCCGATCATTCCATTCCGAAACGGAAGATCATTTAGCTACAAGATTTAAGTACACTTCCGTATTCATTCCGTCTATTTACCACCAAATTCGATGAACAGACGCTTTCAATCTACAGAAGCATACACAGGCATTCTCCAATGATTTGGAAGATGATTACACGTATTTAAATTTTTCTGTTCGTGTAAATAGGATACCGTTTTCATGCTGATAGGCCGTGCGCTTGTGAATTTCATACTCCTGACAACGGGTAGTGTTGAACTGCTCGAAAACTTGAGACAAACATGGAATAATTCAGATGAATTTGTTAAGATCTATCCTCTTCAACTTTTGCACGTGTGTTGTGTTTAATATTCTTCGTTATTAGCCCACAACGATATACTTAGGCATTTTTTTATAAATCTTGAAGAAGTATCAAAATATGCTTTCAATTATAAATGTCTGTTTATTGAAAAATTTGAATTTATTCTCACCTTATCAGCCACCATCTTGAGGTCGGAGAATTTTCGTTATTATTTAGTTGGTGCTGTAAATTATAATACCAAGGGATCAGAAATACCTGTACCGCCTGTAACTGAGTGCGGTGCTCTAGGCTTAGATGCGCTAGCAAGGCTGCTAGCTCATTAATTGTGTGGGACATGTAATCTAAAGCTGTAATTTTTCATAACTCTTTGTTTTTTAACTTTAGTAACTTTCATACTCATAGTCCTTTTGAAGTTCCTAACCCATCTTTTTTTAGGTGAAACGTGCCTGACTTTGATGAAATTTAGCAGCCTAACTTTTCAAGTTTTTAATTACATTCGAAACTTTTTAAGTTTATAATTACATTGCATACTTTTTATCTACTAGCTTCAGTCCATACGCCTCGAATACGTTTTCCTAGTTTTTTGTTGGGTGGTCAAGAAATAACTGAGCCTGTTAATTAGAATACTGCAGGTTAATAGGATACCCTATGACTTACTATCTTATTTACTCGTCAAAGCAAGCACCAGTTACACACTACTGGTCCTTTCTGTGAGACCAAATATGTCGAAACGTTGGCGTGTCGAATCGCCACAACACGCCGATGCTTTTGAATTCATATTTATCAGGTTGTAAAGAAAGTAGCTTTACTACTATTCAATATAGGAAACATCAACAGTTTTACGGCTTAGTTAAAGCACATCACCGTTTCTTTCCTAATGAACGCACTTCTGGGAGAAAACATCTACCTTCCAGGAGCGTCTTCTCTGAAATTATCTTTCAACGAAGACCATCGTACGCCCGTTGAATTCAGCTCATATTCCAGGCAGTCCTTCTTTCCTAACAACCACTGAACGGAATCGTGAGTAACGATCACTAAATCGCGCAATAATTTTCACTCAGCCGCTTCCAGAGCAAGCCAACTGGCAGGAGTAGCATAGATACCAACCAAGCCTTATTTATTCTCTCGCTGCGATCTCTCAACGGAAAAACGAGTTACGACTTCAACGTGTGATTTTCGCATCGCTCCTGGAAAACCATCATGTATCGAGCAGAGTTAGTTCGCCGCCTTATTTACTCCTGAGAAAAAAGTTCAGAGGCCTGCAAGGAGCCTCGGTAAACTTGAGGCGAGCTCCCTGAATGCAAAATAGGAGTTTGTATGGAATCCCAGAGACTTCAGCGAAGCCTCTTGGTTCGGACCACCGTTTTATGCAGAGCCAAGTTTCGTGTTGTCGCCTCGGCTCCTGGAGAATTATCTGGAATTTTCGGTTGCTGTTGATCGGTGCTACGTTCTCTTAGGGTAAACACTTCGCTGTGCTTAATAAATAGTGCAGGGATAAGAGCATTCATTGGGGGTAAAAATGTTTCCTTGGGGTAAAAATGTTGTGTTCCTAAAAAAAAAGGGTATTCATGTTTATGTGAGCCCAAGATGTTATGTTGAGTAGACGGTGGATTTTTGCATGTGTAATAAAATAAGCCTCGCTCTAAAAGAATTTTTCCCAATAGTGTGGAGCTCAATATTATATCTAGATAATGGATGCTTTATTTCCAGAACTTGGCTATATTGGATTTCAGTTTATATCCAGTATGCATCCTAGATATTCAAATAGAGTACAATTTGCATGCATGATATACATCATATTACCAATAACTTAAATAATTTATGTGACGTTGTTATTAACATTGGTAATATAATGATGTAATTAGGCTGACAAGACAAAACTTACTTCTCCGGAGGGAAAGTTGTTGATTTCTAAAGCGGAAATTCCCAGATGGTAAAGACATTAATGATTTGTGATAAAAAAATCTAACCATTAGTTTGCCATCAACGGTCAGATCAATGAAAAAGTCTTTGCGAATAAGGATAACAAGCCTTAATTGTACATATTATCAGGAAATTTTCTTAATGATTGAAATGATAATTTGCCACTCCTTTCTTGAAGAGTTTAACCAGGGAAGCTAAAGCATTATTTACTTTGATCTCATCTTAAATTGTTAATTAGTTCATAAACCGAAAAAAACTCATTCAATAATTGTCCTTTTTTCTTCCCAGGAACGATTCACTTCAAACCAATATCAAGCTTATAAACAGAAGGGCTTCGCTTGCAAACTTACAAACACAAGTGAAATTTACTGCTTTTACTGCGTACACAAGTCGCGTTATTCTTTGGAAGCCGCCACGCAGCCGCTAACAAGCGAACTTGAGGCTCTCCTGAGCTCTAGGTGCGCCCGCCACGGACACTCGTGCCTCTTTTTTGGGCCTTAAGTCGGAAATTTGCCGACTCGATAACGACGGCGGCGGCTCAAACTGAATGTGATTGTATGAAAGGCAGTGCCCATAAACGGCCCTATTATTCCTTTGAAGATAGAACCAAATCGCGGAGGAGTTTCCCTAACACAACCACGAGGCCACGGCCCCCTCAAAAAGACCCCCATCTCCCCACCCCATTACAATGGTTGGTGGCTTTTGTTATCATACGCAAAGGTCATTTTATGAATCAGTTTCCCATAGAACGAGTTTCTTGGCAGGAGGAAGTGCCGAAACTTCTAGCACATAAGACGCATTCAAGGGATTCATTATCCGAAACTTATGGGTGCATCTATTTTGAGCCTTCCTGTGTTGTAAGGAACCTCCCTCTGGTGCTCCTCTCGTTCTCACTCATAGGAACACATCACAGAACAAGATATTCGAGACAGCATTCCGAATCTGGGACTCTCTTCCGAATGTAACGTACTTGAAACTGGCGTATTGGTTGGTACCTGTACATCAGATGCAATAATAAATCCCGATCAACCCTCAGATCAAAAGGTTATGCTTAACTCCATTATGCTTAGGCAAGGCACCCGCCAGATGCCTTCCCGTTGGACGCTGACGAGGGCTGGCAAATGCTGACGAGGGCAAACAAATGCTGATGAAAACATAAAAATGCTGACTAGAGCAGAAAAATGCTGACGATGACAGGCAAATGCTGACGAGGGCAGAAAAATGCTAACGAGAGCAGACAAATGCTGACGATGGCAGACAAATGTTGACGAAATCAGTCAAGGGTATAATGTGTGTGTTAGGCCCTTTTCAAACCAACAAAGGTGTCTGAACGTCTCTCCACACCCTGCACCTGCTGCTCCAAATTACGTCTCCGCATTTCCGCCCACATAATCGCGTATCGCTGATACCGAAGTCAGGTGCAAGAGGCTGGAATCTTTCCATGGCGTTCCTAGCGCCGAAATAATAAAGAACAGAAGGCACAGGTCCCTCTCCACTCAGCAGTTGATGTGTGGCCGACCTAAGTATTTGAACTATTTCCGGCAGAGTCGGAATATTTCTAAACGGCAGCAAAGTTCGACAGTTCTTTTGCCCAATGGATTTTTTGTCCTGGTGCTGCCTCCATAGCTCTAAGATAATGGGCCGGTAGAGTTTCAAAAGATCGTGGTGTGATTAATTTCAAAAACGAAGATAATTTCTTTAATATAGATATTGAAGTTCAAGCTCTGGCTTGACTCACTGGGTCATTTCATTTGGTTTACCCAGAGATCCTAAAATAGAAATTTCTAACATTGGAAACTTGTTTTTAATTAAAACCCTTGTTGTTGTTGCAATACGTCTAAAAATTTCATTCCATTTAAATTATCGGACCATTTAAATTATTTGATGCATGCTTTGTTAAGAAACTTAGAACCATCCTTTTAGTTTAGTCTTTTCGCTCATAAAACTTGTGAATAGATTCTATTATCGACCTTATCAGCTATGTTCATTCTTCAATGAATATAAACATCAAACCACTTGAGTGGCGAATCAAATCATGAAAGTGTCGACTCCAATATTTCAACTGGAGGTGACATTCTGGTAAAGTCGTCCAAAAAACTTTCTCAGTATTTTTTCTGGATATTTCAAGGAAATTATATTTCCTGAATCTTATCAGTCCGTATTTTGCTCGCGGTCTGAGGCTCCGATCCAGTTATCACTAATGAAAAAAAAACGTTTACGACTTGAATGCTTTTGACAGAGAGTATTTCTGGCGTTTTCCTTGAAATTCATGATACGAGTAACTCTCTATCCCAAGCCTGAGTTGAGATGAAAAGATGATAATTTTCCACGAGTTAACGAAGACGTGAAAAATTCAACGGGCTCAAAAAAAGAAGCCAAATTTCGATTGGCTACTGGCTTTGATTTATGGCATTTGTGATTAACTCGACACGGCGTATCCATGATACGGAATTATACTTGGGATTCCTATTTATGCAGCTCCCTGCATGGTCAGCAAAAAAATTGACTCAGAGATCCATGGTCAAGTCTGCTGCCCCAATTCATTCGTGTGCTGATGCATCATAACGGGGTTTATATACTGATAATCTTCATGAAAAACTATCTACTCGAAGTGTGAATCATCTTATTTAATCAAAAATTGAACGGATGAACTGATACGCCCTCAAATCATTTGTACTATAAGTTTATTTAGAAAATATTTAAAATATTTCAATTACTAAGGAATTCTCTCAGAACCTACAATCCTGGCCAGTTAGAGCTTGTCACATTAAAGTTTAGATATGTTTGACTTTCTGGTTTGCCAAATACAGTGAAGAAAGAACAAAAACTCTTCCGATGAGGTACCATGGCCTGGTTCAAAAGATGTAAGTTTCTGTTTTGTTCCAGAAACTGTTACAGAATTTTCATTCTTCAATCTTATGCATCTGCAAGAAAACTCTGCATGACAAAACCCCTCACTCACTTTCTCCAGTATGCGTAATTCTTAAGTTAACTCCTCAGTGTTACATTTACCTGCCGTCATTGTTCTGTATAAGTTTCTTGAACACGAAGTACTTTCCCATAACAAAAGTACCTCATTAAACCAGACGACCGTACCTGAAGTACCAACTCCAGTGACGTGTTCATCGAAAACATGTCACTCGTGAACGACTCGGACTTTACGTGGAACGACCAGCACGTCTTCCCACCCTAACTTTTTCGCCTACCCACTGATAAATTTATAAAATGATTAATTATATTATTAATACCTGTGTAGTCAAACTTTTACTTAGGTAATTATAGAAGCTCCGTTGAAAAGTTAGTCTGGTTAAGAGAGTAGCAAAGAGAGACTAATGGGCTTAGTTATTTTAATTAAATCCACACCTCCTGGTGCGGTTTTAAAGTCCCACGTTAGTTCAACTTTTCATACCAACATCTCATATTCTCGCCGGCTGAAATTCCCCTCTCAACATCTAGTAACGAATTGGATGCGTAGAAATCCCGTTGCAGTTAACCCAACCATGTTTAGTTTTTCACGGAAACACAAAATCAGGTACAAGATTAGTTTATCGTGAGGAATGAATTCAGAGCGTAGAGGGTTATTTGAATATAACTGTAGTCCCTAACGACAATTCGCTTATCGTCCCTCAGAATTAAGACTCTTTGTTCAATCCCAGTAAGCCTCTTTAGTTTTAAATCCTCTCCCAAAACTTCCATGACGCGTTCCAATCACAAAATAAAGTAGATTTCAAATTCAGGACTTTTCGGATCAATTTGCGTCTCTGATAGTGCTTAATTAATTAAAAACATAGCTTGTCTGTTCGTGTGCTTTGTTCTGTTCGGAAATAAACCTTGAATGAAAGAATATAGCTCCGTTATACACTGCAATCAGAGATTTTATCAAGTTCGGAAATTTACTATCATCACTAAATTAGGACCGAACTCGATAATCAATTAATCAATACCTCCTTTAGCGCGTAATTGCTACCGCTCAAACCCATTAGTTAACTCAGGTATTTATTCGCTTACATTGCGAACACTAATGAATTCTAACAATTCTTCTATGACAGACATGAGCTTCATCAAAAACGATGTCACTATTCTTTTTTTTTAAATGTCGGACGTTGTTGGATTGGTATTTTTAATCATAGGTCGCATGTGCAATGTAAAAATGCGTACATAAATAAAAGTTCAGTATTGATGTCGTGTTTGGAGAATTTTGTTCTTTATTTATGTTTCCCACTGTATACGAATACCTTAATTTCTAATTTGAAATACCAATATTTAAGTAAAATTTGAATATTGACTAATGAAAAGATCAAAAAAATTATCCAACCATCCATACACACGCGTAAGATCAGCTTTCGAATCGCTCGAGCTCAGGGCTGATGTTTACGCGAATCCAGCGCGGGGGAAGTTAGGGTGTGAAGTCCCCACGAGGTGACCAGATGCGATACTTATTCAGCACTGCTCAGTACACGTGCTTCATCCAATTCAAATCTCTGAACAAAAAGTGCCTATAGCTGCGCCATGTAACCCAATCAGGGATTTTATCCAGCTCAATAATTCACAATCATCACTAAAACAACATCTAAATCTCTTCTCTTACCCTTCATCTTAACATTACCAATGATCACAACATTACAGTTCAAGTTCCATAGAAAGTAAGTGGTGCTACAGGCTGCTGAGCCCTGCGGCCGCTGGTGTCGGGTGAGGAGAGGAAGCTGTCCTTACCTTTTGCCCTCTGTGATGTGGAGGCGTAGGATGACTACTGTGTGTGTGAATGTATTGTGTGCGTATGCTTATGTATATGCTTATGTATGCAAGTTTGTGAGTGTTTGAGTGTATGTATGTGTGTCAATCTGTGTATCTGCGAGTTTGTGTGTGAGCTTGTGTGAGAATCATTGTGTTTACGGGTATGGGTGTGTGTGTGTATCTGTGTGTATACGGGTATGTGTGCACGTATCTGTGTGTTCGTGAGTGTGTGTGCATGTGTGAGTGAGAGTGTCTGTGAGTGCATGTATAGGGTAAACGTACGCTATACATATGTGTATGTGTGCGTGAGTGTACACATACACTACGAGTGTTATCATGTGAGTGCAGTAGTACATATGATGTGAGTACACTAGTACACTCGGGAGGAGGGCGAGTCGGGCTGCTGGAGGCCATTAATGAGACGGCCGGTGAGGAATAAACTCAAATCGATAGAGCAAACGTTTTTATACCTTCAGAGAGGCATCGCTTCTTTAATGTTTTTCTTCATTAAGAACATGGAAAAGATAAAGTTCTAGTGTATCTAACCTTAAAATCTTGTTTTTTTATTTATATAATAATAACGTTCTTGCCTCCCGAACTTTGATATTCAGATGCTTCTTAATGACGAACAAATGAGTGTTACTTTGAACAGCGCAGTACGAAATTGCATTATGTAATGCGTTAGTAGGGAGCTGAATAATTAAATCGAATGCAAGACTGTAACTTCGTGATCACTCAGTGCCTATGCTATTCTCTACGCATTAATTGTAACCAAGTTAAAAAAATTGTGTCCAGGCATTTTATTCCCACGAATTTTATGTCTAAGTATTTCATTACCGAGAATTTTGTTATTCCAAAGTTAAAGAATTTTATTTCCAATTCTATTTGAGGTTGGACGCGCAAGGTAATCAGATGTCACTCTAATAATAACTGCTAATGAATTACTTTTAAAGAAGAATGCACATTCAAGCGAATGATTTTAGTTCAGCTTTTGCAGCTTCAGTAAAATTGCTGACCGGGACCTAGAACCTGAATATCTTGATCGCGTTGCGTATTTGTTCAAGCCTGTACCCACGTTTGAATTTTATTCACAACACCTTTTGAACGCACAGGGTGTCACACAAAAGTGTTATCACAATTCTAACGTTCATTAACTGATTATCATTAGATATTATGTATCTTGTTTTCAATATGTGTCGCGAGTAAATTAACAAACTCTTATTCGTTTTTTAGATTTACATAATTTAATGTGATATTTACCAGTGCAATGTCTCAGAAATATAAGTTCAAGTACTTTATGATGAATCATAATGGTGTTGCAGATCTTTACTATACACTAAACTAGATTCCAAATTAATTCTAAACAACTGTGTGTGAGTTTCATCGAGCTTGGCCCGCGTGGTATGCAGAAATACAGAGTCGTCTCAGACTCTTCCTCAGCTCGTCCGATTGATCATCTTTGTTTCATCCCAGATTACCAGAGGTGAAACGACCGTGTTTTTGCCACGCCTTCAGTAATCTAAATCATCTCAAAATTATTTAGCTCTTCTGGCCTCACATTGATGAATTATTTGTAGGAAACACGTGTATTGGTTTGCGCTCACCCACTCTCCGCCGACGCAAAACATTTATTTATCCAATCTTGCGTTTCGATGAACTGTTACTGAGACACACGTGTCTTTGCAGAACCTTCGCTGCGAGATACTGAATAATTGCTGCCTCCTGTGCCCCAGGTAATTAACTACGAGACCGACAGACGGGTGACGGTGACGGTACAACAGACAGGTCTGGACACCGTGTGCAGTCTCGTGGTCCACAAAGCCTCTCTGGACCACTCCGGCCGCTACCAATGTGCTCCCTCCAATGCCCAGCCTGCCGATATCGTCGTCCACATTTTTAAAGGTGATTTCTTACGAATATTGAGCTGCAATATTGGAGATCGGGCCGAGAAATGCCTCGACTTTAGTTGTTTAGTTTAGTGTGTTTTTTTTTTCAGTCTAATTTCCTCAAGTTTCGACACACTGTAAATGTGATTGCAGATTATTGGATCACCACCCACAGCGTCTGGGCTCAGTGAGTCAAGGCATCCTATATTCTGTTGGCTTCGAATGTGACGGTACGCTGTAGAAAGAGTGTGCACAAGCTGAAGTGGGTGCATGGTAATACTTATATAACTTATTTATAATTTATGAGAACATGATGTATAGCTTTTAATTTATTTATAGCGTTTTATAACTTATTATCAAGTACATGATGTATCACACGATATAGCTTATCATACGGTACAAGATATGGTACATCACACAAACTGTTATACGGTGCATTTATATAGACTTGGTACGGTACATTATGCAAAGCGATATACGGTGCATTTATACAGCATTTGATACGATACAGGATACGGTTCGCTATACGGCACATGATCAGGTACAGGATGCGGTTCATTATACGGCACATGATCAGGTACAGGATGCGGTTCATTATACGGTACATGATCAGGTACAGGATGCGGTTCATTATACGGCACATGATCAGTTACAGGATGCGGTTCGTTATACGGCACATGATCAGGTAGAGGATACGGTAGAGAATACGGTGCGGATGCCCTATATTTCATCAGAGCTCATCACACGGCCGTGTGTCGTGTGAAGCAGTGAACGTTATCACTACTGCACAACCATGATAATCAGAGTTTTAGTATCATACGGGGTGTCCCAAAAAATGCAGACCAAACTTTTAATTCATAAAGCTCCCGGGTAAGAATGAAACGCAAAAGTCTAAGGATAAAAAATTATGATGCTTTAATGATCAATTATAGTATCAAAATCAAATTACCAATACAAATCCAGGTTGTGACCACAAATAGTCTTTGTTCTTTTGTTAACTGCATAACGAAGGGCATTTGAGAGCAAAACTTGATCTTGCAAACATGTTTTATTCGTGCTAGTGGTATTGAAGATACTGATTTACATATATAACAAGCTGGCCTGTACAGAACTAAGCTATCAACAATAACTGCAGAGCTCCATCAATTAGAAGTTCACTCAGCTTTATCTTGGCACACAGTGCATGGATATTATTATTTCAATCATTTATCAAAAGAAAGAGCCTGGATCAATGACGGGTGAACGGGGAATCCTGGTCGTTAGCGCACTTTTGCAGCGTGTTCCTAGTTACAGGAACGCTATTGGTCCTGGCGTCTTCACGATGGCCTGCCCTGTGCCATTACCGTCGTGATTGGATCATATCGTACACCAATACCGACTCCCTGTTGAGCTGCTCCACGATTTCTCCATGCTACATACCTATCACTTCCCTGGCGTGTAACATACGCGTGTAGGCCTAAATTATTCTCATTGCGCCTCTTGAGTGAGGAATTACGTACCAATGTAGAAGTTTGAATTCGTCACGCCCTACGTTGTCGCAACTCATATCAAGTAACGTCCATTGTTGAAAGTGCAGAAGTTTGTTGATAACCGAGCACAGGCTGGAGGTCATTCCGGTCGTCCTTCTTGCGACTGCAGAAATTTTTATACATAGCAAAGCGACTGCATAAATTTTTCAACGAACAGTTTATGCAAAAATGACGACCTCGCCTTGCAAAGGCTTCATTTCAAGCGGTCGCAGCGGTACGTGATCGAAATAAAACTTTGTTTATAAATAAATAAAATTACGAGTGAAATTCTCGTGTATCCAGGTTACCGAAGGGAGAAGCCTGACAAACGTCGGACGGTTGAGCAAAGGAATGGACTATTTCGTAAGATAAATGAATAATGTTTAAAGTTTTAGTTTAGCGTAGTTTAAAGTTTGAAGTTTAATGAAACATTCGCAATTCCTTTTAAGCTGGACTTGAACCTCCAACTAGGAAACTGAATTGATTGGACATTTAAGCTCGAATAACTTGAGTACATGAATAAATAAAGTTATTTATTGCGAATAAATAAAGCCAATCGTTCAGAAATCCCTGAACCTCACGAAAAACTGCGCGTACGTCTCTTCCAAAACGCTAGTTAAGGACTCCAGCTGAACCAGTTACTCACTTTCATGTTTAAACTCTACGGTAAACTTTTTTGAAGATTCTAACTAATGTCTCAGAAACTATACCGTAGCAGTTCCACAGCCGTTAACAAGTACCCAGTTTTACACCGAGATAAGATATTTTGCCGTCGTTATTCACCAGTACGCTTGGGATTCATTCAAAGCTCAGAGGTGTCAATGAAACTTTAAAGGACCTTTTTCAACTGCCTTACGGGAAGTTCACAGCAGCTGCTTCACTGGCGCTAGCGAGTATCAAGCTTTGCTCTGAGCTCGCCATGGCAGGGGCGAGAATTCGAGACATTTTGGCCCCCGGTTTGCAGGCTGCGATCCCTCAGATCTGAGCGGCGACGCCTGGTCACGTAGCGCCTCAGGCTCAAGATTTTCGGACTCCTGAGAACATGCAAAAAATTCCGACCTCAATTGGTGAATTGCAAGCGCTCCCGACCGCGCCTCGCAGGCAAGGCTTTCGTGGGAAAACTTCCGCTGAGAATCGCACTGCGCTCTAAAGTGAAGGTTGTGAAGGAGTTCCTTCAAAATGACAGAAAATAGACATTTTTTATTTATATTTACGGTGGAAGATCAAATGGGGAGTCCTGTTCCTTAACAAAGATGCAATAGTAATGCTAAAAATGAAGAGAAATCAATGATCGTAATTTATTTTTACTGTAGACAACCAAATTAGGAGTGCTATTTGACCACAATGATGTGCAGTTCTGTCACGGTGGAGAGGGGCCATGCTCAAAGAAGGGGGGGGGGAGAAAAGTTCTGTGTTGAACTTTGCTGCACTACCGTACGGTTCTTTTGAAATGCTGTTGTGTGTTGAACTGTGGTTGTGTTGAAATGCGGTTGTGTTGAACTGCGGCTGTGTTAAACTGCAGTTTGCGTTGAGCTGCGGTGTTGAACTGTAGTATCATTCCGATTACGCTCGTGCTAAGTTAGGGTTAGGTTACTTTACGGCTGCGTTACGCTGCTACTGCGTTACGTTGTGTTTCTAATAAGTTATGGTTGGGTTACATTTGCGTTGAATTGTGGTCACGTTTGCTGGGCCCAGAAATCTGGGCTCTTCAATGCCCTGTACTCAATTCTGAGTTCGAAAAATAATTTTGAAAATTTTTCCTTGTTTATTCAAATTTATCATACGCAACATCAAGCTGACAAGTGAGCGTCGCATTTACTTGATAAACTCAATTTCGATTGTGCCTAGTTAGACATTGCCAGAAATATTTATATCGCTTGGCTAGAAATAGTCACAAATGTCTATTTTGCTTGCTTAGACATGGCCACACATGGTCATTTTGCGTGGTTGCTTATAGCTGCAAGTCATAAAAGGTGCTTGGCGAGAAATACTTTTTAAATTCAAAGCGTGTACCATGAAAAAATATACATAATATGGAGAATGGGAACGCTGGCTAACGCATAATTTTTTCAGCTTGTCTTTTTAGCTCAGCGGCAGCGCATCTCGATGCGGGAGGCCTCCTATAAACGTAGGAGCTCACTATTAAATGGCTACAAAACGGTGGACAGCCGCAATAAAACGTTCAAAATGGGAAGCGCTTGCTGAACACGAGCCTCAAACGTTTTGCACGAACAGTGCAACGTTGTATGAGATCAGTGCAATATTGCAGAAGACCTAAAACGTTGCACAAGATCAGTGCAAAATTGGACAAGATCAGTCAAAAGTTGTACAAGATCAGTAGAAAATTGTCCAAGATCAGTGCAAAGTTGTACAATATTAGCGTAAAGTTGTACAAGATTAGCGTAAAGTTGTACAAGATTAGCGTTAAGTTGAACAAGATTAGCGTAAAGTTGTATAATATTAGTACAACGTCCTGTCACATCAGTGCAACGTTTTAAGAGATCATTACAACGTTGTACGAGATCTATACGACGTTATACAAGATCAATATACATTGTTAAAGACCAATAAAATGTTGTGCAATAGCAATACAACGTTGTACAAGATGAATACAACCTTGTACAAGATCAATAAAATCTCGTACATGATCAATACAACGGTGATCAATACTATGACAGGGTGACAGAAAAACTAGGATCTTTTGAAAAACGTAGTGGCAGCCCTATACGTACATCTACATTACGTAATTTTCAAACAATAATGATTTGGATTACTTTGTCTTAAAAGGTAAGTTGCAGAGGTTCAGTTGTTGCCAATAAAATAACTTCGTTGCATTTTTTCAATTTTTCTTTGATTTTTTATAAGTTTCCATTTTTTGTGTCGCCCTGTACAACATTTGTACTAGGTTACAAGAGGTCAGCACAACGATATAGTAAAAGAGTACAACAGTTTTAGACCAATCTTCGTACGAGATAAGTGCAACGTGTAGTAGAAACAGTACAATTTTGTACGAGATAAGCACAACGGGGAGTAAAAACAGTACAATATTGTACGAGATAAGTACAACGTGGAGTAAAAACAGTACAATGTTGTGCGAGACAAGTACAATGCGGATCAGAGACAGTACAGTGATGCAAACGATCAGAGGCTGGAGTCGCAGATTAGACTCGGCATTGGAGAGGTGAGAGGCAGCAATTTTCCTCCAATTTTGCGTGGATCAAAAGAAAATCTCGAATTATTCTTCGAGCAAATAAGCCTGGATTCTGGGGGGATCAATAACGGCCCAGAGAAAGAGAACTTAATTGAAATTCCTTCAGTATTATTTTGGACTGCAGCGGGAAATCGCCTTCAAATAATGCTAAAATACTCTCAGAATAATCACTAAATTTAGAAATCATTGCGACTTCAAGAGCCCGGATCCATCTTGTTTTAAGAGAAAATATCAGCATACACGTTTCTTGTAAAAATCATCGCTCAGTTAGTTCAGCTTCGAGAAAATAAGGTCAAGAGTCACGAGCAAAATTTTTTCACTTCCAATTTGGAGACCTGAAAGCGGCAATGACACGAGGCGATCTTTAAAAATTTTCATTGCGGTGCCGGTCCTGTGCGTTGCAGATTACGAGATGTGTACGTTCTCTAACACGCACGTTATGTGTACGTTATCTTACGCGTTAGTGCGATTGTTTCACTCTAAAAGGTAGGTTGCCTGCACACAGGACCATCTCGCACTCAGCATAGCACACCATTAGCTTCACTCAGCATAGCACACCATTAGCTTCACTCAGCGTAGCACACCATTAGCTTCACTCAGCGTAGCTCACCATTAGCTTCACTCAGCATAGCACACCATTAGTTCACTCAGCATAGCACACCATTAACTTCACTCAGCATAGCACACCATTAGCTTCACTCAGCACAGCACACCATTAGCTTTACTCAGCATAGCACAACATTAGGTTCATTCAGCAGGAATTGTCCATTATCTTCGGTCTATCCAGTTCACATACGCTAGTGTACAAAAAGAGCTCTCTTTCTGATATTGTTAGACCCCACTCATGCCTAATTAAGCAGCAATTCATTTCTTTGGACACCTTAAAACCAGACTTTAACACTAGAAAAGTTATTTTTTATTGCTGCTCTCTAACTTTTAAATATCACCCAGGGCGCTAGTGAGAGAATTCATATTTTTGTTAAATCCAGACTGGTTGAAAACTCGTTACGTTATACGGCGACCCAAAATGGCGTTCCTATGGAAGGATAGATAGTTTTTAGCTTCTAAATTTTAAATTTGAGTTTTTATTCATTTCTTTTCATACTTGAGTGATGTCTTCCTGAGCTGGCTTCTGCCACCGACTGCCTACGAAGCCTATGATCAAGTAGGCCTAGCGTGTGTTTTGTGTGTGTTTTTGTCCGACTTCAGTCCGGCTCTGTCCTGGCCGCTGCGCCGCTCTGGTCTTCATGCTTTATTTTCTTTGAGGTCCTGCTCGGCCTGTCATGGTTCTAGCCTCAGTCAGTTGTCCTGTTTCTGGTCTCAGTCAATTGTCCTGTTTATGGTCTCAGTCAACTGTCCTGTTTCTGGTCTCAGTCAATTGTCCTGTTTATGGACTCAGTCAATTGTCCTGTTTATGGTCTCAGTCAATTGTCCTGTTTATGGACTCAGTCAGTTTCCCACTCTGTAAAGCTGGTTGCAGGCGAGTGGGCATCCGAGACCTTGCTAGATCTTGCTTCTATTTTCTTGATTTTCGATTACTCTAGTTATCTGAATCACACAACGTGAAAGTTAAAAAATATATATGTATCCATACAATCTGGCTCGTTCAAACTGGTTTGATTTGGCTCAAGTTCCATGTCTTAAATTTATTTTCAATCAGCTGCAGCGTCCCATATCTCTTATTCAGCATCCGTTTGAAAAAGATTCTTATCATCATCAGACATCCGTGCTCATTATTTTCCCCACCCATAGTCCACGTTTTAAAAGACAGATAACATTGCTAAAAATCCCATTTCACACGACGAACTGGTTCGCAAAATGTTCGCAAAGCAGCAACACGCGACGCAAAAGTGCCCAGCGACCCCAGCTGCTGAAACGGAGCTGCTCTGCAGTTGACTTTCCTTTGGGTTTGCCTGTAAGGAGAAATCCTTTCCCGTGCAATTGCTCCTGCGCGCAATTATAGGCAATCTCCTGCCCAATCTGCCATTCATGAAGTGAGCAACATCTTTTTTGTGAAATTGAGCGCACGTAGTTGAAAGCCCAGACTTTCTGGGGCGGAAATGCGACTGTCAAGAGATCTTGGATTGAAAAGTCCCTCGCTTGCGAAATTATGCCCAGTTGGAGAACTTTGAGCTGTTAGTGCCGAGCATTTGTAAACTGAATAAGATCGATTAGGGAAACTATGTCTAACTTCCACCCACCCATTGGAGCTGAAAGGTAACTGATGAGCGTTTTGAAATCGAGAGTCTTTTAACACGTTGACTCCGAAGTGGGTCATATATGGTACACGCGATCATCTAACCTAACCTAATGTAACCAAAGCACTATCATGTATAAATACAAATTGTCGAGTTTTCTTCATATTTGTGTTCATCAATCGAATAAGCTAGTTCTGATTAGAAAAAAAATTAATAGAATAACCAAATTTGTGAAACCAATATCCTTCATTTTTAAATTCATAGTAGAGATATTTGTTGGCATGTAAATTTACCAGTGTGGAGAATTGGAGTCAACGTGTTAAGGAACAGTTAAATTTGGAACAGTTCAAAACTGCTTAACTCTAAGCACACGGT
The DNA here is from genome assembly GCA_014899125.1 of Orchestia grillus. Classification (NCBI taxonomy): domain Eukaryota; kingdom Metazoa; phylum Arthropoda; class Malacostraca; order Amphipoda; family Talitridae; genus Orchestia; species Orchestia grillus. The sequence continues at coordinate 76,057 of VOMN01064282.1, forward strand.
CCCCTAAAACACAGTGAAATCATAACTTTAGTTAGGCCATTTTTACTTGCACAATTTTCTTCTAATTTTCCAGCGTACATGTTTATTTATTAGTAGGAGTGCCGCACCAAAAGACACGGAACAAATGATCTTAATTCCATAAGATGCCCTCACATTTACGGTTAGTCTCATGTGAAATAATGGGATTTTCTGTATCACTGATACGGACTCCCTTCGCTGACGTAATCTCGATGATTAGGAATACGGACCCAAGAATCTGGAGCATGAACTTTCTCCTACCTAATTCCTTTTAAGAAGCGGACATTAAGAAAATAAATACGCCAAGGGTATTATAAAAATAGACCAGCGTCCCCATGCAGCCTAACACGACGGTAAATCTCTTGGGAAATGTAATTTTCTGTATCACTAATGCAGACGGCCATTTCTGATAGTTTAGTTTATCTGAAATACGTATTAGAAATGGTTACACTTATACACAAAAAATGTGCTACGTCAAATTTGGACTTCCTACAAACTTACAGAATTAGCATATAGTAATACGGCGTAATGTATAAAGTATATACGAATATAGTACGTGCTGTATTATATATCATATAAATTTGCTGTACTCCCCTATAGTAAAGAATATTCCTTTTCTTACAGCCGAAGAGCCAGCAGCAATGCAGACGAGCGCAGGCACTACACCTGGGCAGGCCACAACCTGCAGCGTCCTGCTTGCCCTCTTCAATATCCTAATTTTCTTCACTTTCTTCAAACGGCCCCCGTTTTCTCCAGAACTCACTGCTGGCAATCGGGCCCCTTTCTCTCCAGAACTAGACTCCGCCAAATCCAGACACGAGAAATTTCGAACGTATCACAGTAAAATAAGCTCGTTGTGTGGTGGGTGCCATGGCTTGCCTAGTGCCAGCATACTGCCTCGAGAAAGACATCATATTAATCGTAAGTCAATCGTGTATAAAATAATGCATAGAGTGGTAAGCTTTAAGTTATATCTCGAAAAATATCCTTTTGAAATACTCGACTATGTAAAGTAATGTTAAGTAAGTGTTGTGTTTTTAGTACATGTTTTATTTTGAAATATATAAGTGTAGATTTTTCAATGAAGCAAGGAAGCTCTCACCCTTGCCTGAATTTTCATAGAAACTCCTCCATAGAATACGCCGGAAAGTCTCGTTTCAGGAAACCAACATTTAAATGTTTTACTTTCAAACTAAATTTACTCAATTTAATCCGAGATTATCTTAGTGTATAATCCTAAAGCTACTTTCCGTAGACCATTTAAATAGACTGCAACATGGAATTCAATTATCAGATGAACATCTCTCTGTCTTCGGGGCAACAAACAGCGTAGTATCGAGATGACGTCACGCCAGTTCCCATCCAACGGATTACATTAATTGAAGCCTGAGCCACTTTTTTTCCTTGCGTTATGAACCCATCACATTTCATTCTGCTCAATTATTTCTGTCAGCCATGAGTTTTAGGAGCAGGTACTCCGTGAATGTCTTTGTCCCTGCATTTAGCCATCATCGAAATTTCAATGGATCGAAATTTGTTATTTCTGTTAAAATTTTAGGTTAGATCTGATATATGTCGACAATTTTGAGTTAATTTACAAGAAGATGAGCGCTGGGTGAGACAGTCAAGGTTAATACAGACATCCCATCACTGGGCCTGCACTGAACATCATCCCATCACTGGGCCTGCACTGAACATCATCCCATCACTGGGCCTGCTCTGAACATCCTAGTTTATGCTCATAGACGGGATTTTGACGACAGTTTTGCTATTTTTACTGTGCTGACGGCGAGTTAAGTTTTCCAAACGTACAATCTGAAACAGATTTGCGACGGTGAACCCTGAAAAATTTCCTTCAGCTCCGATTTTTTAAGGAGCGATTCATTCTGATGACCCGACCACCAATTTAGGTGTTTTGTTTTCCAACGCGTGCATGCATTCGAAATCTAATGTTCATTTCATGGAGTGTGACTCTATAATTATAAGTGTACTCATTGCACCTCAAGTGTCCCATGAATGTACGATGTGAAATGTATCCCTTGTAAAATAATGACAATAATCTCAATAAAACAGGTTACGAAACTACGAGGTCGTTCTTTTCACCGTTGAGAATAGAGGGGGACCAGGTCTTGAAGAACCAAACCCCGCTCAGTCGTCTCACTGAAGGACAAACAACTGAACTCTGTTGGAATAATAACGAGCTCTCTGATGCAGAACTTAGCATCGTCGAGCCAGAGCACCAAACCAAGACTCCTGCGACTCCTTCCGAATTGAAAAAAAAAGAGATAATATGTTTCGTCCGGCTTGGTAAAGTGCATTAGAAAACTGTTGTCGTGTCTTCAGTGGAATTTCTTGGACAACCTCGTGTCTTTTTAACGAGATGTTTTCCATTCTTTCACTCCGATAAGCAATGATAACAATTCATGTGCTGAAGGGAAAACGTTTTCCGCTGCATGTTTTGGCGTTGAACTTAAATGAAAAAAGACGCTTTACTTTTAGTGACCTTCAGGTTTCAGCGTCGTGTGGCCAGCTCATGTTCAGTCTGACTAAGCTAATGCTGTCCTGCTAGATAACCAACGCCGTATGAGGAAGAAGTTAAACTTAATCACAGGGATCACAGGGCATTCATGCGAAATTAATTCAAAGATTTTAGTATTAGTGAGAATGAAAATGGTCACAATCAAAGTAAAATGCCTGAAGCAGTGAATTGAAAGAAACATGAACTGTACATAATGTAAAAATTACTGAAGCTGACATTGAGACTTGAGAAGTCTCTCTCTCTCCTTGCGACCCCTCGCGGTGAAACTGGTCGCCTTTGTGCGCATTTTGAAGATGTTTTCATGCGTGCCTTGCAATAATTTTATCGTTTACAGCAACGTCAGTGCGTAATTTGTCGTAGTAGACGAGATAACCTTCGCAAATGCTCAACACAGTTCATATCATTTGCATGGATAGAGTACGCCCAGGACCCATCTTGTGTGGTCAGTTACAGAAATAATAAATTTGTTTTTTTAATTTGCGCCATATTCTTTCTCTCTGACAACGAAGCCGATTTGCGGCTACGCATTTTGAAAGTTCAAACAATTCGTCGCCTGTGCCCCCGTGAACGCGCTCTGCATAAGAATGTGAAAGCCTGAATAGTAAATTCAAAAAGCCTGGTAGATGTTTCAACAATTTACATCGCTGTTCATGCAATGTTGACACCATTTTAGATTTTTGAATATCAACAGACCATGATATTACGAATATCAACTGCCTATTACAACACCATATCATCATGCGAGTACCAGATTCACGGCTGATCTCCTCAGTCAAGTGTCACTGATGAGCATTTTCGATGACTGAGGAGATCAGTCCAGTGAAGCGAAAGGGTTAATAAAAGGACCTGTGCAGTTGAAGCGCTTCGTAACATTCCCTCAGGAATGGAAGAGAAAGTCTGAAAGGAAGAACGTGCAGAATATTTTTGTAAATTCGGAAGTGGAGATCCCAGCCTTGCAGATGGAGACCGAGCAGGACGTGTGATGACGATTTTTTTAACTGAAGCATCTCATGAATATCCTGATGTATTCGTTGATAGATCCCCTACCTTGCTCCGGCAGACTTCTATTTGTTCCATAGTTAGTGAAAATTGACTCGAGTTAACTCTCACTCAAAAAATAAGAAAGTGGAAGAGGGCGCAGAAATTTTCTCTTCGAATTCGAAAGTGTTTTTCACTAATGGAATTATAAACCTATGAGTAGGTAGAAGGCAATCGTGCAACATCATGGAAACCAAATATAACGACAAAACTGATATAAAAATTGTATTCAATTATTAATCATCATCTTTCGAAATTCTGCCGTTCCTGATCCGATGGTCTATTATATAAATAACTTTTGGTGTACCATTGATTTAACTGAACATCACGAGGTGTCGTATAGTTGTCTGGCTGTTTTTAATTCTAGTCAAATCATTTTGTTGCATAACAGCTCGTGTGCGAGTTGTGTTCATAGCCTTCACCACTTGAGAATAAAATATTTTTCTCGTTGCACTCTTCAAATTCAAAGCATCTTTTTTCTAATTTGCCCTACACTGAAGTACAAATGCAGAGCCAAAACAACGCATACCTACGCTGAACATAAATAGTAACAAACCTGTATATTTTACTGCAATTTTCGCAAACGAATACACAATAGTAACATTCGCTCACCGACTTACCAAGCGCCCTCTGCCTCTATGGTGAATAAATAAGTCCTGCAGCTCCTGTACGATCGGATGTGTTCTAGCCCCCGTGCTCCAGTGCCCGCCTTTACGTCTTATTGATGGCACAAGCCGAGGGCCTGGCCCGTCACAAGGCCCTACTCAGTAACTGTGGTGCAGAACGCCTTCTCAAGCAGGCTCGGTGTAGCGGCCAAGCTCTGGTCCGATGCTCTGAAAAGTCAGAGCTGAGACTTTAGTTTCGGGGGGAGTTTCCAGGAGACGGGGTTTCAAATTCCAGCGGAATTCAAATGCATGATGGAATTACTGTTTGTGATATTATTCTCTACTTGGAATTTTGCTTTTGTGATGCTTCAAGCTTGGAATCGTTGGAGTATTGGACATTTCGTCGGTTAGTGTTTCTGATCAAGTGCAGTCGCACTGACAATATCTATCTCTTGGTTTTCACGTAACATTTTTCGTTTTTAAATACAACATACATTTTCTAAGAGCGAGATTCGACATCTATAGAAAAAAATGAATAGTCGAGGAGCCTCCCACCGCCCCTGAGGGACTCGTCTACCCACACGCACGAACAGCGACACAAAACCGTCCACATTCACTCAATTAATCAAACGTAAATTGAAATAAGAGTAATGGGACGCAACTACCGCTTGTGCGTTAAGTCGCACGGAAAAAGCCAAGGCCATTTTAAATGATCGGCTCCAAAATAAGTTGATTAAAGTTTGTATTTAACGTACGAAACTTTCAGAAATGATTTATGCCCTTTGTTCGAAGTTACTTTGGTTCCTCGATTGGATTTTCCCCGCGTGGCCGTTGTGAGAAGCCGCAATTAAACTGCGTTCTTTTGAAGGAAACATACGCTGCTCGCACACCCGCAGGGCACCCAATGGCGCAGTGAGAGGCAGTTTCCAGGTGTTAACGTTAACGTCAAGTCACAAAAGAAAAGGTAAAAATTTCTTCGTCATTCTTCTTTTATACTGGCAGAAAGGCAGAAACTTGAACGCAGATTCAAAAAAGACTGAAGGAGAAAAGGGATCTTACTCTGAATCTGCATCAGTAAGCATAAAAGAGATCTAATATTCAGATATATTTTTCTTTTACCGATAAGGACATGGTTCACTGCGAGCATTTAAGTACATAGATAATAAATGTAAACGTACATCCTCGCAAATTTCACCTTACTGCCAAGAGAACAGAAGAGCGACAGGGAAATTTCTCCTATTTTTCCAGAGATTCGTTCACGTAAATACCTGGAAATTGCCTCCCTCTTTCCAGGGGATGTTTAGTGCGCATGCGAGCCCCATTCGTTCGTTACTGTAAAAAATACGCGACATAACCTATATATTGTATACAGACATATAAGCATATAAAAGAATACATTGTACGTATTAAAAAATACATAAAATGCATCTCGTTCCTCGCCCCCTTAGAGCTTCGCGGACCGACGGCCACGCAAAACCACCCCCACACAAATCTCCTACTTTATACGACGTTAAAAAACCTAACCCTCGTGAAATTCCCAACCTACCGCCTACATGTACGTGAATTATGCCTAATATGTGCCACACCTCCAAGTGCAACGCGCTTTGACGCCACCTCACCGTTCCAAAGTCGACCTACCTCCCAGCAACATCCTAGCTGGAAAACTTGAAGCGCCGCTTCTTGCTGGACGCGCAACCAATGTGTGCGATCACCAGCAGTGCTTCGACTAAAGAGGATGATTGACGAGTTTCTTAAAGGAGACCTGGACTTCGTGCATTAGCTCCAACTGCTCCTAACGTCGCCGCTCTGAGCGCTGGCAAAAATGAACAGCGTCGAGCGCAGTAGAGGGCGGTATGTTCCCTGCTTTTTGCGATACGAGTACGAGTACTACGGGAGAGTAGTTGTGTTGCTACGGGAGAGTAGTTGTGTTGCTACGGGAGAGTAGTTGTG
>VOMN01064294.1:0-10225 GCA_014899125.1 Orchestia grillus
CTGGATACGGTTTGATTTTGATAAATTTTATTTAACCCATCGGGTCACGGTTGGTCTAGTGATCTCTATATTTCTTGTTACGAATTGATAATTAGAACAATTGAAGATACATCGTCATCGCTGCTGTATAGACCATTTGGTATCCTTTATATAGCTGCTAGTTGATTATCAAACCGATAGGTAGTTGCAAGTTTCATTGATGATTTTCATCAACGTCGGGTTCAGACATGCACTACAAAATCATCGGCTCCAGAATTCCTAAGAAACGAGGTTGAAAAATGCATAACTCACATCATAGAGCAATCTTGAGCACCAACTCCAAATACAAGTATGACATATACGTGCAGGTGCAGCACTCACGTCAATTAAAAGTTTATAAACTGAAGCCCATAATACAGCCATTTATTTCATTCCGCATTTGTTGAGTGAAGAATAGGCTATAAATTTTAGTCACATATAGAAGAAAAAGGAGGAAAACTGTCTATGATGTCCGCTGAGATTACAACTATACACGACAGACATTCTACTCTGAATGGCATTTCTAGAAGCCATGAAATCATAGTCAATCACACAAAACAATTGAAACATATTCCACGATTCTGCTTACATGGACACCAAAACTGTGATCGCTCAAAGTCCAACTTTTTGCTACATTAGCTCAATTCAGCTGACAAGTGAGTTGATCCTGGCCGCATTAGAAGCGCCCATTAAGTTCAAGAGCTCGTGATCACTCCGGGCTCCTGGTGTAGCGACGGTTATCGAGAACTGTCAAGCAGCGCAATATCGCCCCTCACAACAGACAGGTGTCCGTTAAACTGGCGCGCGTGCGTCCAGGGAGACACTTTGCAGGCATGTGTATCTATTGAGATTGGCAATGGCATCGCACTACGGATCTTCACGGGTCATTGCTCGCAGATAGAGCTCGTCTTGGAATGTGAGTGGGTTTGTTGGCTGGGCAGATACGACTTTCATTATCCTTGCGTTCACGTAGTTGAAGGTGAAGGTACGGGAGATATGTACCTTTACGTGGCCATGATACTACGTCTTGAAAAGTTTGTCCTCTTGCTAACAATACTGATTTTTTTAAAGCGTCATTTCACAATTCGCACCGGTTTACTGTGGGACGATCAAGTTTGATTGACCAACAGCGATGAGAGATCGTTAATCAGAAGCCTTTGTTGCCCACACGATATGACTCCGAACTTTTCTTTAAGTTTTGCGCAAAAAATCTATCTATTTATCAGCTTGTTTTTTATTTAGTTCTTTACTCGGGGTTTACCTGTAATGTAAGGGCAGGCAGGTCAGGGGAATAGATAATTCATCATGAGGAAAAATCTCAAACAAAATACTCCATGGTATTACTCACATTTGGGTCTCTATTAATTTTTTATAATCGTCAGCTAGACATTGAGGGCGAGGATCGTGTGAAGGTCCCCCCTCCTGCAGATCACCTGATGATCTCTTCGAGCCTGCCTGACACAATTATTTCCTCCTCGTGCCAGTCGGGAAATTTCAAGACATAATTTTTGTTATCGCTTTAATAAAATTTTCGAAACGCTTCGATCAGGCAGAGTGCTACCGAATAGACATCAGAATTTCAACAGGGTGTAGAATTAGTGGGAGAGAGTAACAGAGATTTTTTACAGATAAATCACATGTTTTCTGCTCGACAATTAAAAAAACATGCACGGGCATTTTTCTTCTTAAAATAGGAGGTAAGCTGCTGGAAGTCCAAATCTTTTCAACACCACGAGCAAAAAACGAAAATATGATATTCTACTAGATTAATGTGTTCTTAGAGCTAATGAAAAATAAATGCTCAGGGAGGTATACAACACGAAATTATTTTTGAATATTTAGGCCTCTAAGCGGCCAAATAAATAAGCTAAGTTAAAAAAGACAAACACGATACATGTAAGAAGTGTCGAGTCTGGACATAACCCGCAGAGGGTGTTGCGTCGAAATTGGCTTCCCTAGGGAGAAAAATTGGGAAAATTTCTTCCTTTGGATTAAATTTTGCACCTCAGCTCTCCTTCAGATGTACGAAGTATACACTAAAGTTTCATTATGATGCCATTTGAGCATTCGCAAGCTGAAATCGCATAAAAACGTGGAAGTTCTTTTAATGAAAACAACACGAATCAAAGTTTCTCGAGGCTGTAAGTTGTGCGGCCATCAGGGTAATGCATTATAAAAAATTAACTTATTGGCAAAGTGCAGCTGTAATGCTTACCTGTATGGCATTTATGGCAGTTCTAGAGTTCTAAGGGGGTGTAAGCCACGAGACTGACTACACAATGGACACTTCAGACCACTCCAGACCGTGTGTTGATCCTTCAGATTACTCCTGACCATTCACTGATCTTCCAGACCACTCCAGACCGTTTGCTGACCATCCAGACCACTCCACAATACTTCAGAGCACTTGCTAACCCTTCAGACCACACCAGACCCCTCCAGACAACTTACTGATCCTTCAAACCATTTTCTAACCATTCAGACTCTTTCAAGCCACTCCAACACCTCCAGACCACTTACAGACTCTTCTAGACCATTCCAGACCACTACTGGCACTCTAGATCATCCAGCCCCATCTAGATCCATCTAGACAACTTTTTAACTCCAGACGACTTTAGACCACTCCAGAGCAATCCATATTTCTTTAAACTAATCCAGACCACTCCAGACCACTCCACATTCCTCTAGACTAATCCAGACCACTCCACATTCCTCTAGACTAATCCAGACCACTCCATATTCCTCTAGAATAATCCAGACCATTCTAGAACATTCCAGTTCTTTTCAGACATCTGTAGATTTTCCCAGACCCCTCCAGGCTATTTCACACTATTCCAGCCGTTTCAGACCACTCCAGACTACTTCAAGCCTCGTCAGACCACTTTAGACTACTTCGGACTACTCCAGATCACTTCATACGTCGGTAGATTTTGCCAAACCATTACAGACTACGACAGAACGCATCAAACTACTTAAGATCACTCCTGATCACTCCAGACTTTGCCAGATCATTTCATAACTTATTAGATCACTCTAGACTACTCCACACTTTGCCAGATCATTTCATATCTTATTAGATCACTCTAGAGTACTCCAGACTTTGCCAGACCACTCCAAACCACTCCAGATCTTACCAGATCACTCAAGACACTCCAGACGACTCCAAGCTGCTCCAGACCTCGTCAGACTACTCCAAACACTTTTAGAGCACTTCAAACCACTCCACACTTCTCCAATCCACTTCACACCCCTCCAAAACACTCCGTACCACTTCAAATCACTCCACGCCCCTCTAAATCTCTCCACACCACTTCAAACCACTCTACACCACTCCATATCACTCCAGACCTTTCCAAACTACTTCAAACTATTCCAAGCCCCTCTAGACCACTCCACACCACTTCAAACCCCTCTAGACCACTCCACACCACTCCAAACTCCTCCAAACCACTCCAAACCACTCCACACCTCTCCAAACTTCTACAAACTACTATAAACTATTCCAGGCCACCTCCAGACCACCTGCACACCTTGCACCACACGTCCACCTACACAGCCCTAAGATGATACACTCCAGACCCTCCACACCCCACACGTCCACCAACACAGCCACAAGATACACTCGGCGCTGCAGGTCTCCGCTGTTCGACTGACTAACGCGCTTTATATTATGTCACAATTACATATATTACGATAAAACATGGCCAAATAAAACAATGAATCAGTATTATTTCCATCGCATAATTTCCAAATACAATAATAACACCAACGAGAAAGGTCATAAAGGAATAGACCTGCGATAATCATACAGAGGCTCGTAATAAAATGACACAGCGAAGGTAACTGTCCCCACAGCAGCAGAGTTGACATGGCGCGCTGTGCCGGCGAGGCCGCGGTGAGGTCTGCAGGCGTCGCGGGGTCGCACCGCACTCCGGCATGTGGCCCTGTCTATGTTAGCATGTTGTGGACCTATGTTGTCTCATGGTGACGTGACCCTATGTTGCCTCTTGGTGACGTGGCATCTTGTTGCTTCTTGGTGCCGTGGTTCCTTGTTGCCTTATGGTGCCGTGGTTCCTTGTTGCCTTATGGTGACGTGACTCCTTGTTGCCTTATGATGCCGTGACTCCTTGTTGCCTTATGATGCCGTGGCTTGTTGCCTTATGGTGCCGTGGCGCTATGTCGCCTATGGTGACGTAGCCCTATCATGTTCCCTCATGGCCACAGCGGTCCTCGTGACCTCAACAACCTCACACTTCAATCGGTCACTTCAACTGTAACTACAGTGCAACCCCCCTCCCCTTCCCTCCCCGCAGTGGCATAGGATAGGCCATTGCCAATACGGGTTAGATTAATTAGGTATGTCTATCTTATACTATGGGGACTAGTATCCTCAGAGGGGCTGTTAGTTTACCTCAGCTACAGACAGGCTTTCGGGACAACTATGTTTCGTGACCACGTTGCTTATTTCCATTTCGATGCCTTCTTGGTTGATGATTTTTTATATTTTTCCTTTTCCTTCTTAAGCTGCTGTTTCTATGCGCAGGGAAACTTGTCTGGGAGCCCGCCTTGATCATCGATTTCATTTCTCGTTTTCCAAAGTACACACTAAATGGTCCCTACTCTTGAGGTGCTAGATGGTCTGAGCTACTATAGCACAGTTATCCTCACTACTACCAACAGTCACGTCTACTACCACATGCCCTTCCCTCTTCCTCCCCCTCCCCCTGCCGTGAACAGCGAGAACTGATTGAACAAAATGACGATAATACTAAAATATCGAACAGTGTAGGTGCCTACACATCTCCCATTATGAGCCCTGACACACTGAATGTTTGGTGAAATAAGATGCAGTTCGACTTTCAAGAAACACCCCTAAGCCCCATCTATTGTATCTATGTGGAGGCCCTAGATTGTGTCTGTATGGAGGTCTTATATTGTATCTATTTGGAGGCCCTAAATTGTATCTATGTGGAGGCCCTATGAAAATATGAAATCCGGAAATATTATTTCCTTGAAACTGATTTCTCTACCTACATCAGATTTTGGAGCTGGGTTGTGTTTTGTCACAACTCAGAGACAGACTGGGGCTCTCTGTCACCACGCAGTAATCAAGCAGTGCATTCTGTCTCTACTGTCACCACCTGTTGCCAGACTGGAGTGATCTGTCACCATAAAGTACCGTAGAGCATAACATGCAAAATATCAGTTCCGTTAGGGCAATCTACCACTACGTGGTGCCAGACTGGGTCGCCTGTCACCCCCTGGCCGCACAACTGGCACCAACATCAGCAGGCAGGCGCCAGTGGAGGGCAAGCAGCGTGGGAGTGACCGTCTATCACGATATGTCTCTTATCAAAGCCACACGGACCGCTATCTTCGCGAGATATCGCTTCGCACCAGCAGATTCCCGGGCAATATTCTGGTGCGGCGAAAGCGCGGGAGCTTCTCCGGGCCTTTGAAGCCGACCGTCGCTGCTGCCTTCTCAAGTCGCAGCTCCATCAATCGACGTCGTCTCGACACGAGCTTCTTTATCGCCATGATAAGCGCCGCTCTCTTGGCGCCAGACGGATTGAGCGCATGCACGCTTGTATCATACCTACGTGAGCGCTTATATGTATATGATCTGCGGCGCGGCCGAGCGCGGCCGTGAAAACAAGAAAACTCGCTCAACTGCAAGACCTAATGCCGGGACCCTCCCTCGCAGGGTTGGTTTTTCGATTTTCAACTATTTGTTGGAGCTAAATTGCGGATTAAAAAATGGGACAGAAGAATTGGCAACATTTTTCACTCAACTTGGAACGTTATTTTTTACCGGTAGCAAACAAAGATGACCTAAATAATAATAATAATAATAATAAGTAATAATAATATATAGTTACGGTAGTTTTGATTTGCAGTGCCTAATTTTACAGGTAAAATCGGAACTGATTCTAATTATTTTCATCATATTAGTTCTGGCATTACTTTGGCTTCTCGAAGCTGTTCGCCTGTCATTAAATTAATCATCATTTTCTACGTACTTATATGATTCCCTGTTCCACTGCACCACCAAATTGTCATTACTTCATACTCATGCTATTATGACTCTCTGCCGCGCATATCCCGTAGCGCGAATATTTCTCATACCTTCGGAGAGCAGCGTTTTCCAATCAGATCAGCTAATTCTGTTCAACATGGGCACAAAAAAAACAGTCGAAAGTTCGTAAAATGTTCCAGGTATCTATGATACGCAATGAAAATTAGCCACATATTCTCGCTAAGAGTCTTTGCTCACCATTGATAACATAGATACCTCATATGTTATGAATGTTCGACGAGTTTTTTCGGCGTTTGGTATGAAGTAGCTCTATTGCGAAAATGATTATTCGAATTATTTACTGAACACATATTGCCGTTTTATATTAACTTTCTTTTCAAAGAGTTATGATCTTGACCAATATCTGTGTAAATTATTGGTTACGGGATGTTACGTCGTCTTCCGATGAAGATTTACCCGACATTTACCTGAGACTACTTCCAGTAGCGCTTATATGTATCAGTGGTTTTAAATTCAACAAACCTAACACCACAGTTTTTCAAAACATGCAAGAATACCTTTTCTTGGGTTTCTTCCGTCCATTTCAAATCGCTTCAGTCGAGTCCGGTGCGGTAAATCCGAATGATTTCGAAACCTCTTATCTCGTAGGTTTTCATAAGATCGGAAAAGCCGTGGCTCTTGTACTCCACAGCAGAATCCTGGATACGGGCATACACTCAAACTTATTTAAAGGAACGCATGAAGGAATAACGTAACAATGGCATTTCAGAGTCAATTGCTCTAGCGACTTGAACTCTCGAGAAGAGTTATCCCCCAGTGCATAAAGTGCCGAACGTGTACCCGGAAATGTAGGAATGTTTTTAGAGCGCTTGCCCTGAGCAGTTCTCACGTATGTGTACAAGAGCAAGGTGTACCTAATATTCGTCATGAGTGCAGCATGATGCTGAAAACAAAATTAAGTCTTCGGAAGATAAAACCTACTTTCAAAATTCTGATTTCGTTTACCCAAATTGTGCAGTTCTCAAATTAAAATTGAGTAAAAACTTAGAGGTGAGGATTACTCGAACGTACACATAATAGTGATCTGGTATACCAATCATTACGATCTATTGGTCACTTGATTGACATGTGAAAGTCATGAGATTACAATATTTTGACTTCTGATTGTCTTTTAATATCGAGATAATTTTCTTTTGAAATCCCCGGCCTTCTACGACTTCCTGCCGTTTTTCTACGTTCTCGGAGAGCGTGTTAGCTAATGCCAATAAGTAATAAGCAAATAAGAAGCTACAGTGGATGTTTGCAGGTACATACAGATGTGCCCCTCCATTCTGGTGACGACTAAAAGTAATCCTTTTTGTCAGCCAGCTCTCAATGCTTTACGAAATTCTTGTACTTTCACTTCTTGGACGTCACATTTCTTGAAAAATGTCGTAAAAATTATCAGTAACAAAAAAGAAAACACCAATGGAAAAGGAAAATAAAAAAATTTTCCCTAAGTGAGTCAACCGTTGATAAAAACCAGTATTCGAAGACAATTTTTTTCAAGTAACAGCACAAAGATTAACATTAAATTTCACTAACAGTTGCATAGGTTAACGTAAGTCTTCAGTAACATTTACATAGACTAGCTAGCGTAAGACAATAATACTATTCACATACACAGGCATAAGAATTCAAAACAATTAAAATAAAAAAGGGCAGGATTATGATAATATTCACATAGACTAGTGTAAGACTTCACGTGTTCTTCCAAAGTTCAGCTGCTTCACGTGCAGGTGTGCTGCTACGTGCGTTGTTGCGTCTGGGTGCAGCGGACGCCAGAAGGTGCATGTGAAGCGCCCCATGAACGCCTTCATGGTCTGGGCACAGGAGGCGCGACGCAAGCTGTCGGGGCAGCACCGCCAGGTCCACAACGCAGAGCTCTCCAAAAGCCTCGGCAAAATTTGGAGGTGAGAGGCGAGTGTGTTGGCAGAATTTTGGAGTTGAGGGTCGTGTCTCAAGTGAAAATGTGGTGCTGGAGAGTTTTGCTTAGGTTCGGAGGTGAGTGGTGTTACCTTGTCGAGTCTCCACAAATGCGAAGGACATTATTTTAATCAAAGTTTATGAGGCGTTACTAAGAACCAAGTGTATGAATAAGGTGGAACACCTGAAAAAATATGATACCCCATGAAAGAGTCATTTAAGTAATTTATCACGCGTCAACTTTAATTTGTTAAAAAAAGTCAGCCTTTAATAATTGAAATGTGAATTCAAAATTTAATGTCTTTGCCTGTGATGTCTTCAACCTACAAATATTAACTTAATGTTCGAGTGCAAGAGCGCACAAAGCAAAAAGTGTAACTTTTATGGAGCGTCGGAGGTGCGTTGAGCAGCGGGGCTGGAGCTCTGAAGGCAGGCTGGGAGTAGAGGCCTTGTGGACTATGCCGTGGAAATATAATGTCGTAAGTGGTGGCACCATAAAAATCTGAAATTATACGCTACAGCTAAAGTGAATTTGATGTTCATCTGTAAGTTGAACACGATTAATGGTGGAAGTCGTTCAGACATAAAGTTGAATTTCAACGATACAATTACTTTGGTATACTTTTAAACTTGAACCGGATTAGAGGCTCGTTTATGTGTGGTCGTCCGTTTAAATTTCAATGGAAAGCATGGCTCAAATTACGATGCTGTATTCAATTTTGACACGACTAACCACTGACTTACCATACACACCAGTCGCATTTTCATTGTGCTTCTTACGTAGGCTGAACTGAACAAGAATATCAATATTTCTAGAAGCCAAGAATCACGTTTTACCGTGCCGTAAATTCATTGAGGTCTGACTGCCGCGGCTGAAGGCGAGATGTTATGAGAGCCTTGCAATTATTC
Source organism: Orchestia grillus (assembly GCA_014899125.1). NCBI lineage: Eukaryota > Metazoa > Arthropoda > Malacostraca > Amphipoda > Talitridae > Orchestia > Orchestia grillus. Next base: position 8,930 of record VOMN01064294.1, read on the forward strand.
GAACGCATTCCTTTCGGCTTGTTATCGCTCCCAATGCTTGAATCTTTAATTGACATTCCCAGCTGGCCAATTCCAAATCTTCTTGAGGAAGAAAGTCACGTGCCTTAAAAGTAAACCGTTTCATGCTCATGCTCGCCTTCTTAAGATTACATTCTAAGTTCAGAGAAACTGTGACAGACTTGAAATGGCGCTTTAAAGTAATTAGAGCGACAAAAAAACTTTTCAGGGATTAAAAAACCTTTGAAAATGTTCGACCAAATTAGTTAAATAAATCAAGGACCACCCACGAGACGTTCGCACAAGTCCCCACGTGCGCCACCACCAGCTTGGAGGGGAGAGCTGGGATGCTGCAGTGTGTGAGGGTGCTACGCTGACCCTGTTGGGACGTGCGCAACCCTTGCTGGGACACTTCCTGCAGTGCTAGGACGCTTTTTGCAGTGCAAAGACACTTTCTGCAGTGCCAGGACACTTCTTACAGCATCGGGACACTTCCTGCAATGTTGGGATACTTTCTGCAGTGCTAGAACACTTCCTGTAGTGCTAGGACATTTTCTGCCGTGCTAGGATACTTTTTGCAGTACTAGAACACTTCATGCAGTCCTAAGACACTTTTTGCAGTACTAGAATACTTCTTGCAGTGCTAGGACACTACCTGCTATGCTAGAACATTTAGGATATTGATTGAACACTTCGTACATTGAGAGCAACACGTCGTGCCTTGATTTGACTTTTCAAACATTTATGGTAACACTTCATACGTTGAAAGTGATACTTCGCACATTAATAGGACACTTTGTACATTGATAACACAATTCGTACATCATAAGACACTTCGTACATTGATAAGGTACAAGGTAGAATGCTATGGCACTAGGCACCCTGATGGAGCATCAGGTGCGAAACCAAGACTCAAATTGAAATAATTATCCTCGAGCTACACAAGGAATATATATTCCTTCAATTACGTGCAAATTATTCGTATCTGTACAGAAGCAGCGACAAAATCTATCCATTACCAAGAGAAACATTTGAAAAAAACTGTGTAGATGGGTGAGTCGAGGCCACAAGATACCTCGAGCAAGGCATTCTGTATGCGTTACCAAGCGAGTAAATTAGATACTGTGATAGTCCATCTATATAACTCGTGTGTGGGGCGAGGGTTGACATTCACAGCATGCCCGAAAACACCGCTTAATTTTAGGCCAGTCAGGACCGTGTTTGCGTAGCTCATGCGAAGGTGTTTTCCTAATCAGATGTGCCGGGACCTGAGGACGCTGAGTCGCAGATCTCGTGTTT
>VOMN01064295.1:0-47430 GCA_014899125.1 Orchestia grillus
ATTTGGCGGGAAAACCCCACTATTATTATTATTATTATTACTATCTGTCATGCCCACTTTGCTTCTTAAATTTTCCTCACCTTCGTCATCGCTTCTTCGTCTTTTTCTCCTCTTCATTCTTAAGGTCCTGTTTCCATGTGCGAGGGATCCTGTGGGATTACACCTAGTACATAGATTCTTCGTTCCGTGTAGTCCAGGCTAAATGGCCCCTCTTCTTTGGATCACATTTCGTGTGGATATGGTGCATTAAACTATCTAATAAATCTAACATTGAATCTAAGCGGTATTAAAGAGTCTGGAGAATGGAGGTAAGGAGGAAATTTCATGTTGGGAAAGATTTTCAAGAGTACGTTCTGTATAAGAATGACATTTGATCGTGTAAAAACAATGCAGGATCTTTACTTGGTTGATAGGATAATGAAGTGAGGTGTGGTAGCTATTTATGACGTCTTAGAAGAATTAATTTTGGCATTTCATTAATTTCTCCGTGTTTTTTTTTCCTAAACAGCGAATTCTTGTGTGTTCACATTTCACGCAAATGGTAATTGTGTTTCCTTCCTGCAGGGCTCATACGTTTGTGAATACGTCGGTGAAATTATTACTGATTTGGAGGCCGATCAGAGACAAGATGATTCGTATCTGTTTGACCTCGACAACAGGGTAAGCTTCTGCACTATTTTTCATATACAATATGAACTATATGAAATTCATAATTGACTTGAAAGATCTTAATCAAGACGAAGGTTTTTCATTTTTAACATTTTTTGTTTACTTAAGTTTGGTATACTGATTTATCGAATATCGGTTGGCGTACGTGAATCTGCATTAGACATACGAGATGAAAGAATCATTATGTTTTAATAAATTGATTTTTATAACTTAATTTTATTAAAGTAATGAAATTCTCTCGAGTATTATTTGGTTTTTATCATATCAAATTTTAGAGATGAAATTTCATAGCTCCTATTTGTTGAACCATGACCCTTTTACTGAATCACACTGGAATCTTCTCACGGGTTTTCATCGCTTGAGTGCTGAATGTGGTGCTAAATCTTAATTTTTTTAAAGTGAGAGTATAATATTTTCTTACTGATGGAGTCTCCTGCTTGAATTTCAGGACAGCGAAACGTTCTGTCTGGATGCCCGCAACTACGGAAACGTGGCGCGTTTCATCAATCACCTTTGCGCTCCCAACCTCACTCCTGTGAAGGTGTTTCTGGACCACCAAGACCTTGCGTTCCCGCGCATCGCCCTCTACGCTTCCAGAGACATCGAGGCTGAGGAGGAACTCGGGTTTGTAGAGCTGGACGCTTCTGTGTGTCCTTCAGTTGTCTCACAGTTAAATTGGTATTGATTTGCACCGTTTATTGAGGAGTTATGGGAGCTCTGGTTTTATGAATACATGTTGCGCAGTCCTTCATTTGTTAGTGTGAGTGATCCCATAGTGTGTCTAGCATTCAGGTGCCCTAATTTTAGAGCGTACGAAGGTATTGAGTTTTGCATCAAAAGCGCTAACATCGTACATCATGATTTAGCAAATAAATTATATATTACATCTTACGAACGAAAGAAAGTGACCTAAATCTTAATAGTGAATAGTGTTTAACCCTTCATTACATCATTTTTTTAATGTTAAACAAAATCAATCCTTATGTAATCCTGACAGAGCTATATTATTGTTGGGAACTACATGAGATCCATGAGGTGAAGGGTTAAAGTTTACTCAGAAGCTCAGTAGTGTGTAGCTTTTGAAAATGCTACAAAATGAATTTAGGTATCAATTAGATCTTTGACTTGAAAACTTTCTTTCCCGTTAAAATTAAGGGGAAATAGCTCAGTGCTTTGTTGATATGTTTTTTGAAAAATTTAATCCTATTAGTTTGAATAATTCGGTGGCATTTGTGCTTCGTTGATGCGAGAAATATATTGGTGTTTAATTCTACCCTTTACTGCCCCACATATCGAATTTGGTGGGAAACTCAATATAATTATTTCTTTATGCAAACTAGAATGCAGTCTAGATTCTCGAAATACTTTCTTACTGTTCTTGTTTCTTGGACGCGTCATACGGTGTTAATGTACAGTCATGAGAAAATATGTATGATATGAAGAAATGTTTGTCATCTACAATATATGTAATTTGAACAGATATGGTTCAAGTTTACTCTTATCTGCTTCTGGTATGTGAAGTCTTGACCTAGTGAAAAAAGTTACATTCTTTCTCATAGTTGAGACACATTCCAGACGGGAAAAGTTTTTACAAATCCTCGTATCTTGGCAGGTTCGACTACGGGGAGAAGTTTTGGATGATCAAATACAAGGAGTTCACGTGCACGTGCGGAGGCGAGACTTGCCGGTACTCCTCCACTGCGATCCACTCGACTCTCGAGAAGTACAGACTACGGCTGCTGGAGGCGGGCGGGTGTGCTGCTTCGTCGTCGACGGAGCGACGTCCGAGCAGCGGCGAAAGCAGTAGCAGTACTTGACACTCGGCGCCCTCTAGAAGTGTGAGGTCGGCCTCTAAAACTGCTGCCACCAGGTACGCCGTCGAGGTTGTGTTCGAGTGAATTATTGAAGGATGTGACGCAGTCACAGCCTTAGTAGAGCAGGGTTTAGGTGACATCGTCCTTCATCGAGTGGATATTACAAGTCATGCTGAGCTTTATTAGCTGGCGGGTTTTTTTTAACGCTGCCGTACGAAACGCCGGAAAGGTTCAGGCTTGGGGTAATGTTTTCCTTTTGATGCTCGAAATGGGAAGGATTTGGGCTTGGTTGGTCTACCCTTTTTGCTCACTAGTTCAAGTACCGACTGTTCAGCAAATGCCTTTTGCCGTACGTTACTGTGCTATGTACCTTTCGACTTGGTGGTATAAGTCCTGTAGACCTACAGAAAGAAAAACAATAATGAAAAGTGCATGATTAATGCTATTGTTACTGGACGCTATTCTAGATATTTTAAATGTTTCATGCGAGCAAGCTAGCTGCTATTCCGAAGAAGTAAACAAAGGATCTTACGGAGCTCCTTAATATAAATTCATCACTACGATTATAGGGAAATTTTTAAAACTAATTTGTTGCCTAATGCCAGGGATGAATTAATATGGTGCATATTTTAGCTCATGTGTTTACGGCATAATTATAAGTGCGCGCTGGGCATGTCATTTTATGAGCTACACAAATCCTAGGAAGACCTCCCGTCCTCCCGCTGGGAGGCTTAGACCTTTACCCTTAATCACTGCCACGTTGCGTTCATTTTAAGCTTTAGGGCCGCGTGAAGTGCCTTACATCGTCTTAAAAAATTTAATACGTATGGTTCTTTTTAACGGACGTTTCTCGTTCTGAAATGGCGATTTTAGGGGTCCTTATGTTGACCTTTGACGGCATTTTACTTGTATTTAGTGTTAAGTTTAATTTAAACTGTTAGCTGTTGCAGTCACAGTTTTCTCTATTCTTATTTGTTATTCCTGCATTGAAATCTCGTTCATCTGACTTTTCTGTATATTGTGCTGCGTCTTGTAAAGTTGTCATCTTTCGTTATTCTTGTACAGACGAGATTATTCACATTGATCAGTGGATATAACTGACCGCACTCTTATCATCGAGGAATGAATTAGTGATCGCTGGTACGTTCACACCAACTTCACCGAAAGAAGCGTGGTTTGTTGGGGGGAAATGTACCTCAAACGTATCGGGCACCTGAAGGTGGAATGACAATACTTCAACTATTACGACCGTTTTACTCTTGTGACTAATTATAGGCAAGTTTTGTGTCTTTCCTTCTCTCGTCGGAGGTTATAGTGAATAATGTTGAAAGTTTTGCGTACAACATGACTGCACTTTCAGCTGCCTTTGCTTGCTCATGTTTTCATAATGCAGGCTCGACGCCTGTAGTATGAAAAAATGGGGGAACATTTGGTTATTGCTCTCAAACGTGGATATTTTCATATTGTAAGTCAAATTTCCGGCCTTTATTTTCACTCGAAGGGAGCAACGAAGTCCACTTCGTCGTGGGTAATATGAAGCCTGTGGTGAACATTGTTATTAATGTATTTAAAAAAACTATTGAGTTACTTTTTGTACGCTACTATATGGATAAGGAAGCACTCACGTTCGGTTACATTTTATTGAATTGTTAATATTAGTTGTTTTTATAATATAATTCCCTTTCATGTCCAATTTACTAATAACCTAAATACCGATAAGCCACCTCATGTGATTCATAGTTTGGACCACTAAAATATATGGTTTAACAGAGACTACGATATTTTTATGTGTACAACACACGTACCATATGGAATATTGTGTCCTAAATCAATTTGTGAAATTCTCTTTTTGAGTAGGCCAACATAATTAATTTGGGAAGCTTATACCTTCACATCTCGACTTAGTTTGTGATCACAATAACTGCGGACGGGTGTGGTGATACTATGCATGATGATTTCTGATCCTGCACATAGTTAAAGTTTTTTAAATGTTATTGGTGACGTAATTACCAATATCAGCTAGGCACGACATTCCTGTGCCTGGAAATTATAGAGTAGCCTGATTTTTCACAGACGAGAAAACTATGAATTACATAATATTAGTACGCAAAATTGAACTAATTTGCTCTGCTGGTTCTCTTACGCCAGCACAGAATATGCTCCCATACATAATAAAGGTTACTACACAGATTTGCAGTACAGAATCGACGCAGGCCGCAATTCATAACAATTGACAGCTATCAAGGTCTAGCCTGGACAATATTTTCCTGTCACTCATTAGTGTGTGTTGACAGTCACTTCAGTTGACTAGAATAGAATAAAAACGTACCCGCAGTTCAGTATTCTTTTGCACCCAATGAGAGCAAACGGGTTAACTTTAAATCGGAATGTTTCCTTCGTCTGACAGTGATTGCTACAATTGCTACAATTGGAATTTAAATATTACTGATGAGCAAGATAATAAATACTTATTGAAGTACCATAGATAGGTATCAATATAAAGAATGCAGGTGATATCTTATCCGAACTATAAAACGTCTGGAGAGTTCCAATTTTATTCAGAGCTCAAATGTTGATAAGATCTGGGTTAGTAACTGCCATTGAAAGTAAGCGTGTAGCAGACGTGAAAACGTTTAGGTAATGATGGGAAGATATCCACACGACAATAGGTGTAAGAGAAATTTCATCCACCTAAATTGCAATAAAAAATAGGCATACAAACAGATCGAGCTGTGTACGAGTACCTGCGGGTGTTTGCCAAAGTTTGAGTGCAGTATCACCTCTACACCTATTACACTATGCGAGATTTATGAGTAAAATTACTTAATAGCTTACCAATATCAGCGTGATGCTCAAGAATTTCGTCTCAATAGTTACGTCGATAGACTTTAGAATTTCACTGGAAATCCAGAATTCTAACAGCTACGCTCCCAATACCAAAAAAATCAATCTTGAGAACTACGGAAAAAATTTCAGCGATCATTTAGTATGACATTTTTTGCCTTTGGAAAGTGAAGACGCTAGAGGCGCCAATGAGCCCAGGGCGTTACAGGGGCGGCGGCGTTTGTACGTCCGGCCAGAAGCGAGGTGTCGGCGGCCGCAGCTTGGCCGGTGGCAGCACGGGCGGGCGCTGGAAGCCTCGCACGTGGAGCTCGAGGGCCGACAGGTTGGCAGGCATACACTGGGGGTCTTGGGACACGCTCAGCTGCACGACACACGTCACATTCGTCAGGTGGTCGTAAAGTCATCTTTTACGTCCTGTATTACGTCACACGTGAGTTCATATTTTACATTACATTAGGATTGGTTTGAAGGGCTCAAATTTATGTTTCGACATCTGGTTATGAATGTGATGGGTAAAGGAGTGGTTCCAGTAAACCCATTCGTGTCTTCTCGATCACACTTGTGAACGCCAAATGAAAAAGTTGGTTTACTGCGAGAAATTCGTTCGGAGCGTTAACGAATAAAAACTAAGCTACGGCAGAATATTTTTTTAATACATCTTTTCAGGATTAACTATTTCGTACATTAAAAATGATGTACACAGACATTCATCATATAACGTCTGTATGATAGCATTCATATTATGGCAATGATAATATTACGTTCATATTCCAAAATTTATAATATGGCATTTATATCATAATATTCACGTTACAAGATTGCCATTATACCATTCATCATACAACATCCATATCATAGCATTCATGCCTTAGTCGTCAAGGTCACTGACCGCAATGAACCTCCTGGACCATTCGGGCACGCACTCGAGACCAGGCCTGCAGGGGCAGCTGTGCGAGTACACCTGCCAGCCGGAGTAGTCCCGCAGTCTGTCTCCGGGAGCGCAAAAGTCGCCTGCAGCATTCAAATTTGTTCTCTGAGACTCATTTGCATTTAAAATTGATCAAAGTACGAGGCTTTAGAGGACCGCGTGCTCTTTTTGCCTGATTATGGTAAAATTTAGACTTTAATAGACAATATTCTAATGCGTGTAGGCAATGCGTGATAACGTACACCGCAGTGCCAGCGAGTCGTTTTTCGGCAGGTACAGGCAAGAACTTTTTCTAACGAATACCTACATAGCTATGCGAGAAACGAGCCTCTCATTGGAACGGCGGTGCTCAGCCAAATTCCGACACATAGGAAAAAATGGTGTTATTACTAACCGGTAACCTAACTCAAAAAATAGAAGTCACAATAGATTGCCACAGCTAGTACCCCTAAATTTGTTTCAAACTGTTCAGAATATTTTTTTGGAATATACCTAGAAGTATACGAACTTATTCTGAGACCTTTACAATTCTCAGCGAAGATAGAATACATTTCGGCTCTTCTTCAGCAAAGTTTCGGAATTATTCCTAAAACTCATGAAATCTTTGTCTCCAAGGAGCACTGAGAACGAATCCTCTTCACAGCCTCCCCCTTGGGGTCACTAGAATGGGATGAATCAATCACTCTATTCCTTGAATCAATAATGAGGCGAGATCCACGAGTGACAAAAATTACATGCTCTAGCAGGCACTAAGTACCAAAGTGACAAACAATGCATGAAAATCTCCCTGAACAATATATCATCTATGTACACAATTCTGCGACAGAGAAATGGTACGTCACGAAAGCTACTCGATTACGTCAAGAGTTCGTTGAATAGGAAAAAATGCGTTGTGGACGTAGGAAAAGCAGAATCTTTAAAAAGTAATGATTCATTGAAGTTAAAATTCAAAACCGCCATTCACATTTCTCTGTGGTATACAAGACACTCATCTGAGGACCAAAGAGAGAGTTCACGTCGTGCACATGATCTTTGTGCGGGTTTGGCATGAGGTGGGTTGGGAAATAAGGTCTCACTAACTGGTGGGTTGAGAAATGCCGTCTCACCAGTCACTGATCAACTGAAAAATGTGATCTCACCCACTGATTGGCTGAAAAATGAGATCTCACCCACTGGTGGGCTGAAAAATGTGATCTCACCCACTGATTGAAAGATGTGATCTCACCCACTGATTGAAAGATGTGATCTCACCCACATGTAGGTTGGGCAATGCGGTCTCACCCACAGCAGGTAGGGGCTGGCAGAGGCCGTGGGGCCTGCGGTGCCGCAAACGAGTCATGAGGCAGCAGCCGGAGTCGCAGTCGCCGTTGTCTCTGCAGTCAGGGCCAGGCGACGGAGGGAACATCAAAGCCTTTCAGGGGTGGAAAAACGCTTTCAGTCTCTTAACCCATGGTCGTTTATATGGATTTCAAAATAAACTTTCATTAGGATGTAGCTAGTTCTCCGTACAAAGCTAAGTGCACCCTTATTGCTAAAATAATTTGGTTGGAAACTGTTTATGGTCACTGACCAGGTGGCCCGCGCGTCATTCACGCAGTCCGTGAGAGCGACAGTGATCGTGTGAATGCAACAACCGCGGCATCTATACATAGGGACAGCGACAGCAAGTTAAAAGAATTAGTCAAGCTACATGCACGTTTTTAATCAAACAAGAATTAAGACTATCAGCTTTTCTTCAAAATTTAAACCTTAGTCTTTTATATAAAATAAAGCGACCATTCATACTAAATGGGCAACGAATTAACTTGGGTACATCAACTTAACTACTATGCTACTAAAAATAAACCAACAAATAACATAAGTTTAATTATAATAGAGTACAAGTAAATATTAAAATGAACTTACTTGCACAGTGATGGTTCCAAAAATCAAGATGAGAAGCAGATGCATTGTCGATTATTGAGAGTGAAACAATTAAGACGATTCTTAAGGATATTTCAAGCTAGTCGGTTTGCCGTGTAGACACTTTTCGTTCTAAACCATTCTGTTTTGTCAAACCTTCTTACAGATAATCTCAATTCAGTTGATAGATTTTTGTAATTTTTCAAAGAGAGGGTAAAGTTTTCAAAATTACTCGAATTTTTCCTGAATTCTAAGTTCTGAAAATTGTTAATTTTTATTTTTTACGAGTGAATAAGCACAAATGTAATAAATAAATCACATTATTCACAAGTGAACAATATCTAGTTCACTTTTCAATATTCCAGTTCATCACTCCAATAAATTCAGTTTTATTGGATATTTCTGTAAGGTATTTCTAAAGTTTACGCTAATACTAATTTTTTTGAAATTGTATAATACATCGGTTGTACTTCTTCCAAAGGAGAAAGGAAACAAGCGGCAGCAGTACGACCTTCACTAAGCAGAATAGTAACGTTGCCAATCACGTGATGACTAACATGTGCTCAAGTCACGAGGCGCACTCTTACAGCAATGTTTAAGAGAACCATCAACTTAAAATTTAGGACTCATTTTGGGAAACACAGAAAACGAGATCAAACGTAGGCAAATCATAATGTTGAAAAGAAAGACACGTCAGTAAGTTTCAGCAGTTGAACTCCTGATCTAAGAACGTCCACTTTGGTGAGTTATAATACGATGGAATACTAGGGAAGATATTGTCAAGCCTCTTGCCTATTGCATTTCGGATGGACTCGTCCATGTAAAACAGGGAAGCTACAAATATATTGCTACCAATATGCGCCATGAGTACTCGTTTGAACAAAGGGATTAGCTGTCTACACTCAGCGTACGACAAAGATCTTAGCCCTAGAAAAATTACAAATGCCAAAAGCCAGTCGCCAAAAATCATGTCTGTACACTATCCAGTTAGTTGGGAAACAATCAAAATAAGGAGTGGTAAAATAGGTTCAGAAAACGGTAATGCGAACATGCAACGCATTTTAAACAACAAAAATCCCATCGATAGAGAAAGATTTTTACGAAATTACAGGATCCATGACAAAGTATTCTGAGAGACTCGCTCTGTCAGAATTTCTTAATTTACGAGTGAAGTCACCCTAGATTCATCATTATTTTAGGTTTAATCTTTAGCACTGAAGTAGGAAAACATTTCACAGCGAAGAAGTGTCCTATAAGTTCGTGTACTTTTTCAGTTCTGGAACACGACTTTCGGGATCGTTTTAGAAGGCGTCGTGCTGTGTCTGAGGGACACTGGAGTAATGGTATCGCCATTGCAGTAATACGCCGCTTTTGTTGATGCCAATGGGAATAATTGTCAATTACACGTGAATAAGTAGCAGAAAATAAAATCTGACGATTGAAAGTTTTCAATTAAGAAGAATGAGCATCTTGTACATGGGCTTAACAATCAATGTCGTAGGAATCACGAGTAAAGATAGAAAAACTCCACCAAAACTAATGAATAAACTAGAAGCAGCATCTCGGCTTGGGAAATGAGACATTTCCTCAACATAAAGAAAAGCACTAGGAATAACTATAGGCTTGGCTCTCATTATAATTTCAAAAGTGGAAAACTTTTTAGTATTTAACGCCGTGAATGTGCATCATAACGACTTTCATATGTAAAATAAAAAGCCAAAAATATAAGCGCATCATTTTAGGCTTCACCTATCATTTTCTACGAGTTGAGTTGCTCACTACAGCGAAATTCAATGAGGGTTTTGTTTAAGAAGAACAAGAAGTTTCATAGTGTAGCTTGCATAACCCGCTACAGGCAGTGCAAGAATATCGATGAGACCAGACAAGGGGGTAAGCCACATTTGGGCTCTTTGATGACTGCATTTGGCTCGCAAATAAATCTTAGCAGGCATTTTTTGACACAATTCGGCGGATTCAGTTGAATTTTGTATCGTGAATTAAAAAAAAATTTAATGGGCTCTCACGAAAATATATCTTAAAATATTTGACTCTCATCCCTATTTCACCCAAAAAAGATTCCCAACCCCTTCCCTAGAAGATGAAATAAATAGAAAAATTAAACAGGGACAAATACACTCGTGTACGAATACGTCGGCTGTACGGCTGGTTCCCAAATCAGAGAGAAATGGAAGCAATGAGTACCAAGGTTATATGGCCTGCCAACTGAACTTGAAATGGATACCAGCTGGAATCGAGCCCCGCACGTATGCATCGCACGCCTGAAAATATCGCTAAAGACCGCAGGTTCCTCAAAATCGACTGCCGCCAGCCCCCATCGGCATTGCTCCTCAATACGAGCTTATGAATGATTCCTACAACTCGGCTGCACAAGTCCCTAAAATACGACGAAGGAAGATAACGCTATACTCAATTCTGAAAATTCATTAAAGTGTTTGAAAATAAGAAAAACATGAATGGACTCACGAAACGTATAAATCTTTGTTCAAATTATAATACTTAGTTGACTACAAATTATTACGTCACAAGAGCTTAACTATTTAGTATTAATGTATATGTTAAACTGTAAGCGAGACCTCTACTATAATTACGGATGGAACATTGACGTAACTTTTCCAGCAGACGGTAGTGACAGGAGAAAAACTTTCAAAGATGCTTAAATTTTCTCCATCTAATATCGAGTGCAGTTGATACTCTAACAGCTGAGCTGGTAGGCAGATTTGGGATTCAGAATGAGTTTTCTAGCCAACAAAGCGGCTCCGCTCCGCAAGTTCCTTAGGTATTTCAAGTGAGTAATACATGATGCGAACGTATTTAATTGCCACGGCGTTTGTATTCTGTTATCTCAAATTTATAAGTTGTATTTTTGTGACTTACCACGATGCATGCACCTATAACTTAAGGTAGGTCTACAATAACGCTACAAACAATCAGAGCTCTGGAGCCTGAAAGCATACGTGTACCTTACAAAGTTCGACGAAAAAATGTTAAGAGTAATTCATAGAAAAAATAAAATTTCCAACATGCAGAAAGGAATATATTAATAGATATATGAAGTAAATAGCAGCAACCAAGAAAACTGTGTCAAATTTATTAACAATATAATGATAGCAAACGCTAAGCAAGGACTAGAAAAGAGGTTAAATAAAGAAGTCGGAAGGTGCAAACAATTACCACTAAAAGACACTTTTTCTAACAACAAAAATGAGGAACTTATTTATACTACACATGGAAACTTCAATTTCTTCATGTTAAAAATCTAGCTCATTTATAAGTTGATCAATTTTTGTTTTCGTCCTGCGGATTATAGGAGAGAAATTAACCTGCAGGCCTTTTTTGGAGTTGATCACTCAAACGGTCGGCCTGACCGACGAACAAAGTCGAAAGCAACGAAAATTCACTTTTATATTGATGATTTAAAAAAAGTAAAAATTGCCCACGTCTTCAAGCGCAGCCTAATAATACAAGTTCAACATGAAGGTAAAGTTACTTCCCTTTCTCGCATAATTCTCAAACAAACAATCAATATACGTAAGGTTCACAAAAATATATAAGCACTTCTATTAAAGTACATCACTTATAGAGACCTAACCTTAAAACACGCGAGTGATGAGCTCCACCAACAGCTCAATACATTAAAAGAGCTTTACGAGTATGTATAAGCGTGACTTCCATTACAACGATTTCATTATCATTAAAATAAAAAGAGTCCCTTAACTGCCTGACAACCGTATCAAAACTTTTTTGAGATCAGAAATCACTAAAATACCACATACCACATAATCGTTTCACATTCCATAATCACATTCCACATTTTGCGCTCTATGGTTGAATTCGGCAATACCGGTAACCCTTTTATGCACAAGATTGCTGATGCCAAACCCGAGAGAAAACCTCTTGATTTCACCTTCCGTACTTGTGCCCTCCAAAAAAATGTATACAATTTTTCATTGTTAAGAAGATTTAGGATTTACGATGCCGATAAACATTGAAACAGTATAACTCCGAAAGCAAGAATAGATAGAAAGCCGTAATGGGTACAACATGGTATCAAAGATGCATAAAATTGTTAATATTTAAAGTAGATGTATGTGTAGATTTTTTGGCGACACCTTGCCCTGCACTACTAAAGTCGTTTATGCCAAAAGACGAACATAGATGCACGGCTAAGTATTTATTCAGTAAGTGTAACTATCGTTGGCATTGAATTTGCCAAAACATACAGATTATAAATTCTCAAGTTCATCTGGTTTCAATTCATATTAATATAATTAAAAATGCAGGCAATAGCAAATTCACCTTTATAACAAGACCATCATATATTTCCCAATATTGACGAGTGAAATGGAGCATGTTCAACACGTGAGAGCTGCAGTTATCGGAGTTCAACGAACACTAAATAATTTAAACGAGTATTAATGATGTAGAGTCGCCTATTAAATTTACGAAAAATATCGAAGTAAGCCTCGTACTGCAACAAACGAACCGAACAAAGAACGCTTCTAATACTCCGAACAGTGTGAAAGTCAGCTCATACAAGGAATTAATTGATTTAATCGTCTCGAAAATGTGGACGAAGCAAAATGCAACTTACACCTAGAACGGCTATCTAATTGTATTTCTACATAATATGTAGAAATAGAATTAAATAAAAACTTGCCTGGATATTTTCCGACAGCCCTTTAGACTTGTTCCTCACAAGTTCACGTACAAGTCGAGTCTACGAGTACACTAACCTTACTGTAATAGTCTATTGTTTGTGAACATTTATTGTCTCTACATATAGTTCGTGAGCGAGTACGTTGATAATATCAATTACAAAACCACACCTAAAACGCCTGCCCACCAGTCAAATGATACGAAGACGCTTCTCACCCGTCATTAAAGATGAATAGAAAAATTTTGTCAGATAAACGTATGTCTACCAGTGGAATAAGTTCTGAATTTCTTATCTTCAGACAACTGTGCAACAAAAAGCACATTGTAACGTCACATGAGCGGTCTGTTAATGCAGTTTATCATAAGGTGTTCCTTTCAATTGCGTACTCAATTGGGGCTTGAATTTGTTCTTTTTGTTCGAAAAAGCGAATAACAAACAGACAGATACAGAATTCTACTCTAGCACTGGAAAATACGTGATAACATAATAGTAACTTGTGCAATATACAAGTGCGCCGCTAAATATCACTGGACATGCCCTTGTTAGTGCAGCAGCTAAATCAATACTCCGAGTAATAGAACAATTTTTAAGTCAATACGTTATTATGCACCAAGAATAATTTTAAAATAAAGATTGATTAGCTTAGAGGCCCGGAAAGTGACAGAGGCAATGATCATCTCGCTAGTAAGTGACTATCAGCAAATTACTAGGCTTGAGTGTACGTAGTGTGCAGCGAGTGAGAGAGAACTCCAACTAAACCTTCTGCCGCACGCAGCATACTCGTTTGAACTCTGAGACAGAGCTCCAAAGTTGAAACATTTGTTCCACCTGGGATCCACGACAGGAGTTTATAGACACCTTGACATATAAGTAATCATAAAAACAACCATAAATATAAAGACAAAAATCTTTTCGAGAGGCTTACAAAATTTCCCAGGGGATCTAACATGAAGGCTACAAACTTGTAGCCATTAGCAGGCCTTTAGCCATTAGCAGGATTAGCGTAGAAATAATACCTTGTTAGGAATTCCATCAAGCGGTCTGGGAATATTAGTAGCCCGTGTTATAAACCTAAAATCAGTAACCCATAAGCATACACCCTTTAGTTATACAAGCAAGGGGCCCTACGATATAATCACCCACATATGTTCCCTGGAAGCAAACTAGGAACCTAACCTTTGTAATGAAAACTTTAACTTTCATTCTCACATACTGACGAAAATCGTGTAATAGTTCGATCGATTAGCTAAATGCAAAAAACGAAACCAATAACTTGCGTTTGTTAAACACGAGAGATTATCTACAATACTTTCAGATCCCTGTCCGAAATTTTACAAATATCTGAAAGTTAAATGCAAAATTATGACAAGTAAATTGAGAATTTCGTAAGAGCAGCATTTCCTACATGTAAATAAATTTACTTTGTTCCTTTGACGTTGATCACTATTCTATAGCACCAATTATACCACAATATACAGTTTCTAAAACATTTTAAGAATCACCTTAAGTTCTTGCAACGAATTGTAAATTCTGCAAGCTTCACTATAAACTTCCGTACAGAATAACTTCTTCACACGCCAGTATCTTCAGCCGTTTCAGATATCCTTCCAACTTCCAAGACGTGAACTTGACATAGTTTATCGCAAAGCAACTCTCGTTCACACGGAAACCATGAGTATCGAAAAGCCGCCAGCATCACTTTTCTAGCGAAAACGCAGCTTGAAGAAATGATCAAGTTTACCATGAACATCAGGGAATTTCAAATATTTAAATTGCATTCACTTGACGTAAAATGATTCAAAATCGTAGTTTATTTCACTATTTTAGTAGCGTTGACGTCGATGTTCGACGACGAATCGGCGATATGTTGGGCCGCTGTACGTCCGAGGCGACGGTTCCGCACGTGACGCGATGCTCTCGATGTCGGAGCAGCGTCAGTGCACCCAGCACAGGCCGTCCTCAGAGAAGTATGTAGGTACTTGCTGAGGATGTCTGCTGCAAGGAAACGCCATCAAAACGGCATTTAGTGTCACCGGAAGAAAGAAAACCTTGAAAAAGTTCAAGAACATTTTTATCTAAATTCCTGTACAATGCCAAGCATGGAATACAACAAACCTAGAATTTTGACTTCTTCACAATTTTGGAACTTCGACAGAGAAAAGTAGAAATTAGGGTCGCAAAACAGCCACTGTTTAGGGACACAAGAGGTGACTTAGCTCCTTAAACTTTATGAGCCGCCTAACCAACTGGGACAGTATAATCGAGGACTTGATACAGAAAAATTTAATCGACCACAAAAATTCATCATTTCGGGGTAGATGTTTAGTCTCAAAAAAAGAAATAAATTATTCAACTCATATTCGCCTCGCTCTGTACATTATCGTGTACAATATTGCATACAAAACCTCTCATAAGGCATTGAAACTGATTCACCGTCTCGCAATCGCCGCAAAAATACAGGTTTGCTTTTCCACGCTCCGGTTGGCCGTTTGAAAGCATGATACTGATGCCATTAACCTAAGCTACGAGCGAAGGGTTAAAAAGTAAAAGGACACGCTCAAGGAAGAGTTGCAGAGCCGTCGTGTCAAGAGGTGAAGGCAGAGGAAGTGCAACAAGGAAGGCAGGTCCTGAGGTTATGATCCCAGGCCGGCCCCCGTTGCCATTTTGTGGCAAATGCTCCATTGACGTCATGAGTGATGCCATTTGGCTAGTGACCCTCGCCAAAGGTTCACGAGCTCTCGAGTCATGTAGAGTTCTCAGTACTGACTTCACCGTAGATGATACACGAACACACGGTCACAATTTCAATTTTGATGTTTTCAAATGGTTTTATAGGGAAACAATAAAAAAATGCTCGTTATTTCAAAGAAACTTTGGTTTTGTGTTATAACTACATCTTTTGTAATATATTGAAGAAAAACGTACTGAAAATTCATTAATTTAACAATAAAAAGCAAAGTGCATAGAGAACTTTTGCGATTGTTTTAGTTACAAAGACATGGGAAATTGTGGTTTTAACTCATCAAATAGACAAAAGGTAATTTATGTTACGCAGTATAACAAGAAATTACAGTGGGTTTTTCCTCACTGAAAAGGTAATCATGAGTTTGTCATTCATACAAGAATAAACTATTACTAAAAACATTTTTTCATAAGATTCAATTTGAAAACTGTGACGAACATTTCTTTACAACTCTAAAACGAAATATAGTAAAAGTACTATTATATAGAATAGATCATCGATCTGGGATATTTTCCTTGAGCTACATTTACAAATAAACGAAAATAAGATTGAACCTTGGACTAAAATTTTTAACCAGTGACCGAAAACAAAAACGGAATGACCACGACAAAAAAACGACGCAGGCTGAAATATAATTTCGTATGCAAAGGAGATACGCCGAGAAATATATCAAAATGAATAGTTGAAAACGAGATTTACACAGCACGATTTGTTCACGCTGAGCATCCACAAAAATATAAAACTATAAAATTTCACGAGGTAATGGTATACGGTGTATTACATTTTTTGAAAATCTAGTAACACACACGCCCGTCGATTGCAAGGCAAAACCCAACGGCTTTCTGCTTTACGATAGTCAACCGTGTGTAAAAAGAAATTTCGCTTACTCGATTCACAGGATAATCAGCATCTCATCAAAATTTTGTCTTCCCGTACACATACACGTCAAAATTTCGCTCCCTTCATGTACAGATTTCGCTTATCCCATGTACACAAAAGGCCTAAAAGGATTCCTTGGTTGGCGCGTATTCTCCTAGACAATGTGAGCTCGGACCGACAAATGCTTGAAGCCTCTTCGTCACAACTTCTGAAAAGACACCACGACCAGCACAAAAATTACGTTGACCTGGGCGCACGCCCGACGCTAGATGTCGGCTTTAACCTAAAACATTTCAATCGTTTTCAATGTGAATTTTCGAGTCATTTCGTAAATAAAAAATCAAGAAACAAACACAAAAAAGAAAACATTCCAAAATGAGTTACAAACGTGATACGTTAACACTCGGGTATTCAATTCAATTAAGTTGATCAGGAGAATATCTCCCAATATCAGCTCACGGAGAGGATTTTCGTTCGTAATCTTCGAAGGCTTATATGGTCCAAAAAAGCCGTGTTAGCACTGCGAGGCTGCCTCCTGTGCACCCACAAATTACACGTCACTACACGTTTTCCGATCACAGATTTTGAGAATGCACTGATCAGAAATGAATCATTTTCAGAAGTCATTTCCGACCCACCAAACCTAGTCTCAAAAACCGACAACGGATTAAAACAGCAAATATGTTTACAGAATGAAGATTTCTATTTTATCAATACTTTTGGAAGAGATTGTGGCTGTCGCTACGCACGGGAATGGATACAAGCGATTAGAGAGACCTTCAAATACACGCCAAAACGTGAAGTAAACATTCCGACCAAAACAAGCGCGTCTCCCGACACAACCCACAGACCACGATGAGTCGCACAGCTCACGGCGGAAGCCTCACGCGGCAACTATCTGAGCTGCTGCGGCACCTCCGATAGCCGCCGCATAGTACGACTTGCCTCAGGCACTAGTGGCACGGCAGCAGGCAGGGCACGGCAACAGGGAAGGCACGGCAGCAAAGGACACATTAACACCAAAGAGAGAGCCCACGGATACACCAAAGAGAGAATTCATTCTACTGTTACGCAATGATTTGCTTGGATCGGCATTCATATATTGAGTCTAAAAAGGACCTCCGCATTTGAATGGTAAAATAACTGAAACTAATCTGAGTGGGGAGAAAGCAAACATGGAAGAAGCATGTCTTACTTCAAAACGCGCAAGTGTTTCCGTATTCAAACCTAAACTTGCTATGGAACAATCTAACTATGGAGCAACTTAATTAACGCAAGAAACGTGTACACATATGACGCACATCGCGACCAACGTGTTGCAGCGAAGAAAGTATAGCAAGCGAAAAAAGTGCACCAGCGATCATAACAGCATAGCTGCAAATCAGGTATCTTGGGAGCCTTTATCTTAATACAAAGTTGACTTTAAGGAAGTCCTTTCACGATCGTGAAGAAAATAGGAAAGTAGAGTTCATGGAGAAAGGTGCGGGTTCTTCAATTGATTTAAATATTTCAGCCAGTAATGGCTTACGCGAAATTAAAATTGAAGTTGATTCACAAGAATAGCGCTGCCGTACAGGGGAACTTTCCACCCATGAAGTGGAAATATTCACGCTTTATGTGATACAACTGTGTTTTAAAAATGTATTTAAAAATATAAATAGTTATAAGGCCCTGTTATTGGCTTGAATTGTAAGAAATGCATTCTGAAATGCAATGCGGTTTATTCTGTAATTAAAAAGAAGTTCGAATGCCTCGTTCTTAGTTTTTTCTACGAGCATTTATTTTTTGCATGTGTAAAAGTGAGAACCCTTTCCACTGGCAACCGTACGTGTACTGTCTATGATGAAGACGAGCGGACGTTCAAGAACATCTAACAAGAGCAAGGAAACTGAAACACGGGTTAAAATTCAAGATGCAGTACTGAGACCCTGCTCTTGAACGTAGCAACTTCTCTTCAAACTACGAAGTGGTCCTCAACTCTCAGCCCTGAATGACTAAACCAAACAGTCTGACGGGAGCGAGTTGGTGAGGGCCCCAGCTCAAGTCGATGGCTTAGAGGGGCGAAGCGGATGGTGTTTGAAGAGTAACTTGATTTTGACGTTTTTCCCATGGATTTACAAGTGTTTAAAATATAACAGACGTTGTACGAGATATACTGGCGAATCAGATATATGCGAAGTTGAAATGTAGTAATAGAGTCAACGCTACCACAACATACGATGCGAATAACATGATGAGAAACTCGAAAAAGTAGAGACACTAGTAACAGAAGTCACTGAAATAACACAAGACCAACAACAGAAGAAGGCACACCAGCAACACAAAATACACAAATGACAAAACAAAACACGGCAACAACAGGATAGAGCAGGTAGCAACAACACAACTCGCTACAGAAACGTGAAGCGTTTATTTCAGATACAATCGAAAAAACTAACAACACAAAACCTTTACAATAGCATTCCCGTCAATGTGAGAGTCAATTCAAAAATTAAGAACAAATGCCGGGATAAAATTTTTAACCGCATACGACAGAGAATGTGGATCGGATGTGCATTTTTCTTGCCGTGTGACAACTCTAGCGCAATGTACGAGAGCAAACAAGGAGGCCGTGGAGAGAGGCCCCTCACATAGCTCAGTAAAGAGCGGGTGTGGGGCAGAGCAGTGTACGCAGCAGCATGCTATTATTGGCATAGGCAGGCAGCTCTCAGCCGCTACACATTCGATGAATTGTGAAGAGCCTCTAAAGCACGGTTTCCCAAACACGGATGCTCGTACCTCGTGCGAGTGCGAGAAGTGCCATATTTGATGACCGGCAACCGATCTATTTATTACTCTCTTGAATGAACTTAGATTAAATTCATCTTTTTCATTCTTAAGCAGGCATGGCTTCGTAAAGGGGTGCCACAATACAGAAATACTTTCTTAGGGGTGCAGATGTAAAGAAAGGTTGAGAGCCATTGCTCTAGAGCGAGCATTCTCTGCGACCAAAAAGGAGCAAAATTCCTCCAGGGAAGTGAAAAAATTTCAAGGGAGATGCTTTTTGAGCAATGGTTGCTACTTGCAGTAGACGTCTACCCCATTTTAACTCCGGTTTTTAATTGCGATATTTTTGTTAATTGTACTTTTTATGACTATGCATATACAGTTTACACGAATTTAGATTGCCTTTTCCTACAATATAAATAGAATTCATTACTACAACTACTATAAATGACGTAGATTCACTAGAAATACTCTTATTAATTATACGTTTTTTCAACCATCACAAAACGAGTACACTTATAAGTTAAATAATTATAGCATAAAATTTTTCAACTGTCATCAAAAATTCAAACAAGGACACGGGGTTAATACGAGTCAAATGATTAAATCTTTTGCCCGAAAATGATTAGATTAGATTAGATTATTAGTTAGTTTACAGCTCCCCAGGCCCAAGAAATGTATCTAAAGAGAGCGGAAAGAATAAACTATTTAATATAGACTAGAAAACGTGGAATCTATGCACAAGTGTGTTCCCACACAAGATTCCCTGCGCACTTACGTGCATGGCTCAGAGCGCAGTGGGGAGCTGTCGGTGGGGAGCGGCAGTCTCGCGGGATGACGTGGGGGCCCTCGACGGGATGGGAGTGGGGGACGATGCCCCCGAGTAGCAGCCCGATGACGAGGATGAGCTCGAGCAATCTGCGGTAACATGCACAAAATAAACAACGAAAAAAACATTAAAGTAAAAAAGATCAGCACTGAAGTAATTTAAGAATGAATCCTGAAATGTCAGACAAGGTGAGCCCAAAAACTTATAAATGCAAGTAAGAATTATAAATTTTACTTGCTTTTAGTAATAAACGGTAACTGAGGGCAGATGACTATCAAAACTTGGCACCGCTGCTTACGGTATGTTAGTGATTACGAAGTTATACATCTCTTATTGTAAATTGACTCAAGAAGAAAGGCCTTGTAGTAAAGTTCTAGCTTGCATTCTAACAAGTATTATTATTATTACTATCGTTAGTTTGTTAGTTTAAGGTTCCCTAGCCACATCAAAGGCGATCTCAAGAGAGCGACAAAATTGACCATTCAAATATATTCACCAAAATCGGAATCAATAAAATTCATTGCGCGCTCAGTCAACCTGTGCAATGAGAGTTATTCAACATTATAGCTTAATGAGCTCTGATTACTATTTCTCAAAACAAATTCCGTGGTGATAATACAAAATCATTGTACCATGGTATTTAATTCAGAATACAGAATTTACCATAATCGTGTAATTTCGACATTGAAGCAGATAGAAAATACCCCAAATTCTCAAGAAACAAACATCTAACCGTGATCAGCTGTTGTGGAGGCAGAGATGTTGGTAACTTCACTCCAGTCGCTGTGGTCCAGGGTGGGACTAACCATGTAGTCAGACCCCAGAGAATTTGCTCGAGCTTGACGACGAACAGGTGGGGACGTTGATTCATTACAGTTTTCGTCAGACGACATCTGGATCTTGTTCCGACAAGATGACTTATCTCGAACGCTCCGTACTAACGGAGGAGACGCAAAGAAATTCTCAGTCGTACCTTCACATGTATCTGTTTGAATGAAATTATAGTCTGGAGACGGTACTGGAGAAGGCGATCCTGCATGCGCGCTGGATTCGTACCCAGAAGATGGGGAAGGAGACTGAGCCGAGTTTCCGAAAATAGGATAACTCGGAGAAGAAATAGCTGAATCATCGGGAGATGTAACAGAATGAGGGGAAACCGGTGAAATAGGAGATGAGGTCGTCTTCTTTGCCGGCTCCTTTGCAACAACGTTGTTTCCGTTAAAAATAAATTGGTTCTTAGTAGGTTTGTCATTCAATGGCAAACCATTAAGGCAATATTTTTGAGTCCATTCCCATTGTTCCCTGTAGGGAATTGAAGGCACTTTATACCGAGTAACAATAACGTTCGGACTCGACTGTGCTACTTCACTCGTTAGAGAGATTGTATGATGAGCTTTGTCAAGATTACCTTTCAAATGAATTTCAGCAGTCTCTGCTCGAATGCTGCCACATGGAATTTTCTTTGATGGGTCTTGTCCACGAGATTGCACGTTTTCTTCGCCGCTCAATTTGTTATGGGAAACAGAAAATTGAGATTGGAGGCTTTGTCGCGGCAAAGGCACAGGTCTCCGAATCGTTGTCTTGCAGATATGGGAATCCTGAGTTTGGGGATTTTGAAACGTGCTTTGAGTATTTGGCTGATAATTTTCACTTGTTTGGGAAATAATATAACGTCCATTTTCACAAGCCACTGGATCTTGTAATGCGAGTCTAGCCACAAAATCAAGATCGTCAATAATTGCGTTTCGACCAACATTCGCAGAGGTAGTATAAGAACTGCGATTGAAGTTGGGTAAATTTGAATTGAAGTCGGGTCTACTGAAATGCTTCGACGATCGTTCCTCACGATCAAGCGAACGGGAGAACGTTTTTCTTGACAACTCAGGGCTTGGAACACGCACGGACGTCTTCCACATGGGAGCAGAGTCTCTTCTCGAGTTTTCTCTGACGATCGTTTGATACTTCTTAACTTCAGACTTGAGAGTGTTTAATTTTGGCTCTGATTTGCTAAATCTACTACCCAAACGGCCCATGATGACTTCTCGATTGCATTCTTCATACGGTACTTTGAAGAACTCTTCCCTCATTTTCGCTTTTCGTTTCTGCATTTCTGCCCACTCACGCCGAGCACTCATTTCTTCAGGACTCAAGACTCGGGTGTAGCGGTCACTGAACATACTCTCAGATTTTTGATTGGGTGTGAGTGTAGTAAATTTAGCTGATCCTTCATCACTTGATGTTTTACAGCTGGCATTATCCAGTCGCTTTTGAAATGTGTTTTTGGTACCCGTTCGTAGCATCTCCAAAACATTGTAATACGCAGCATTCTTCGCAGCATTTTTGGCTTCTTCCATACCTTTCAAGACGTCAGCTTTTGATTCAGGAGTGTTTTTATAGGATGGCTCTAAGAGTCCCGTCAATTTTGTGAACATATTTCCGGGTTTCTGGGGGATGTTTTCAACCGCAGCTTTCCCACACGATTCTTGGCGTAAGTCAGCTTTCAGCGGAACGTAACCCTGGCCGGAAAGGTAATTGTTATTGTGATAATAATCCAAGTCATAGGAACCGCCGCCATCACTACCAAAGAATTTCTCCTTTTTCATACGATGTCCTGGTAAAGACTTCGAACGCATGTACGTATTTCGAGGTAGAAATTTCGCGTATTCTTCGTTACAATTCCTATAGTCTTCAGAGTACGTGTCCTCTGAATCACTGTTGTCAAGTGATACACTATTAGAGTATTTTTCAGCATCTTGTTTCACGCAATATTCCGAAGGGTTATCATCCAAAGACTCTCCCTCGTCACTTTCGCTCAATGTTGTCACTTCAGAAACTTCCGGCTCGTTCACCCTCTTAACACGGAGGGGTTCGACAATTTTAGTCTTAACGATCACTTTTTCTGGAACCCCGTAGATGTTAGCAACGCCTTCCTCACTCACGGGAGGAAGTGAAGTCCTCGGAAAGGAAGAGGATTTTTTCCTTCTCGTCGAGTCCCTCAAAAAATTGCGACGCCCTTTCTCTAAATGCAGAATGCGCTTGCCGCCATCTTGGCGCGATGAGAAGTTTTGATACAATGGAGCGCTGCACAACGCTGGGCGAGGAACATGGTAGTTGTAGTTCGTAGAATGTACAGACGTACTTCTCGATAAAGGAGGGCGAGGGGCGGAGCCCTTGTTCGAGTAGAAAGACAAAGAACTCATTATTCACCGGGCAAATTCCAGGCGTCTACGAAAGTAACAAAAAATACATTCAACTTGGACACCTATAGCACAGCTTTACAGATGAGCAATCCTTGTTTCAAACTTCATTCATTAGAAGATCACTTTCATTGGTCGCACGATTAGAAGAAGGCCATAAACTTTGTACTGAGAGTTTCAGTGTAGAAATAACAATTATATAATTTATATTAAAAGTTGAAGTTCATCAACTTCGAAGTTTTATTGCGTTTTTTAACAGTCCAAACTTAGCACTGTCGATGTGACTCCTCTTCTGCAGTAGAATCTGAAACAAAAAGATAAAAACAGCTCAATTACAGCCCATCAAACTAGTAACTACTATAGCACCACACTCGATTTGACTAAGTTTAGCAATTAAATGACTATTGAAAAGTTAAAAGGAGACTCAAAAATTACTTTCGATGTTAGATAGATTAAATTTCGAAATTTCGAAAATTTTAAGCATTTACTCGCTTGAGTACATTCTGGACCTATAAATATTCTTCCCTGGGGGAGACATCTTTTAGTCTTACCAAGCAAGTAGACTGGGGGAGACACTATAGTCAACTCAGAATACTAGCAGCGATTGCAGTTGTTTCTCAAACAAAATTAAGTGCAAATGCAGTGGAGGTGTTATACCCGGACAGTACATCTCATATTCACAGAAAAATACAATCGTGTTATTTTTAGTTACTTAGTTTTCAAGGCTCTCTAACTTCATCAATGGCGATCTTAACCCCAGGCTGAGCGTTTCCTTCGGATGCGATGAAGAGAGCGCGAGACCATTTAGCATGGACTGTAGGGAACGGGGAGTGTATACAAAGGCACGTACTTCCACAAAATTCCCTATGCATAGAAACAGCAAGTTAAGAAGAAAACGAAAAAAATAAATGATAACCAGCGTAGATGCCATGAAAATTTAAAAAAGCAAAAAAGGCACGAAAGATAGAAGATCCCAAGGCGTATCAATAACCGAGGTAACCTTAACACTTAGCCTCCGGAGTGGGTCATATATGGTACACGCGATCGTCAAACCTAACCTAATGTAACCAAAGCACTATCATGTATAAACTAGTTCTGATTAGAAAGAAAATTAATTGGATAACCAAATTGGTGAAATCAAAATTCTTCAATTTTAAATTCATAGAGATATTATATTCATCAGCATGTAATTTTACCTGCGAGGAGAATCGTAGTCAAAGTGTTAACAGTGCCCCCTCCTGGTATCGCCAGTCCCAACGGCACAGGATACACTAATTTAACTAACCTAAGCCCTTTGAGTATCCTAATCACACACACAAATGTATGGAAGTTTCAGTGTCGGCCGAATAGAAAGCTGCAGCATCAGCAACAGTGACATGTAGCGCAGTCAAATGCGCGATCTTAGGATCACCGTCTTCAGCGGTCGTAATGGCGGCAATAAGTGCCATGTCATGATTCTTACCACTAATGATCACCGTCACCGAGATGGCTAGAAAACTCAACGCTATTTTAGAAGGAAAAAAAGCACTATAACAACTGGACAGCTGCACGACCTTTGTTAACTGCATCGGAGGCGTGGCTGTGCAATTTGCCAGTTGGTAGAGTTTGCACGCTACAGAAGCTACTCAAAGTATGAAGGATATCAGACAACGGTAGCTCGGGAGGCGTGTCTGGCGTAGGACCCTCAGGGGCAATGAGAAAATTGTATCATGGAACCATCATTTGAGAGAAAAAGACAATCTTCGAGCGTAAGTCTTTTAAATAAACCCGGCCACAGTAAAAAATTCACAGTAACGGTGGGGCATTAGAACGAGTTCAAATAGATTTCATGCACGAAAAACTTGACCGTTAGGACCTCGCAAAGAGAAATCGAATAGCTAGAAAAAGAAAAAATGAAACCAAATTATTATAGAAATAATAATCATTAGTGATCACTACAAGATTTCTCCACTGCAGGCAAATAAAGATTGAAAGCACAAATAATTCTTGTCAGTCGACAGGCGGCGGCTCATTCCTCCATGGGTCTCAACTCTAGGTACACAAATTGGCGATACTGCAGCGTGGTGTTTTCTGGCTCTGCCACAGCAGCGACTTGTCAGGGGAGACACAGGCGAACATCTAAAATGCGCGCCTTTTTTCTCAGACGTATCCATAGTGATGAGATGGGAAGGTGAAGCATAAAAAGAAAAAGAGAACAATAAACATTGTGCCCGAGGTTGACACACCGGTCAATTCCCTCGAAACGTCGTCGAGGGGAAGAAGTATTCTGAACATGACAATTACGACAGATTCTAGTACCAAGGAGTTACAGGTGATAAAGTCGAAAGCCTCTAAGACGAATTCTGGGAATCCTTAATTAATTTCCCCTTTTCATGGATAGCATGAAGCTCCCTGGTCACATGGACTGGGATATTACGAGAGCAAAAAGAAGGGACCATTTAATATAGACTTGATAAATCGTGAAATTTATGCACTGGTGTGTTCCCACACAAGATTCCAAGCGCAAAGCAACAACAAGTTAAGAAAAGCGAGGAAGAAAAGATAAAAAATAATCAGTGGAGGTGGCATGAAAATTGAAAAAAGTGAAGTGGGTACGAAAGATAGAAGTCACGAAGGCCTAGCTGTGGCAGAGGTGACCTAACAGTCCCTCCTGGAGACACCAGTCCCCTTAGCTTAGGATTGACAAACCTAACTGACCTAACTATTGCCTACGACCTATCCTATGCCCCGTGGGAGAATTCCGCTAATTTTTAGTGAGTACAAACTTAGTCAACACACTCCGAGCCAAGAGAAAGCGCCATATCTCCCGAGGAACGCTCCTGTTTCTAAATACAAAAGAGTAGCATTCTTTTCGGCACACATTGAGTTTTGTGTTTCAAATCATTTCTGTAACACATATCCTGTTGTGCTTTCAAATATTTACGATGTGATGTTTAGACATTATAATTGACTCAAACCATAGAATTAAGCTTAAATTCACAAATCCCAATGTTGCCAGAAGGGAAATTTTCAGTAGCTTATAAATTAACATTCGACAACCAATAGAGAGGACGATAAATGCTCTGCTCCGAAAAAACTGGCGTTAACTTCAATNAGCTCAAACTAAGGCTCGTTTGCACATTTTTGCGCTCACTTTCTTAATAATCACCATGAAATTCAAGCGGTGTAAATTAATATTTTCAGCGAAAATGTTCCGAGTCGCATTGTAAGAGAAATGTCCCTTTTTCTCATTCCGTACACCCCGCACTCCTCAGGAGGTCGTTTCCGGTCCGCAAAAATCTATACACGACTGACGCAATTTCTCCGGTGCGATCACGTGCATTTTCTCCAATTGTGTGGTTTGCGTGCACACCGAAACAAGAGGCACAACGGCCCACGTGTGCCAAGATGCGTAACTCTGGCCGATTAAAAGTTGTTCTTTAAATACTGTTTGTTTTAAGGTGCCTGCTATCATGAGAACATCGACCTCGTTGAAGAGCGACAAGTGTAGGGCGAGGCAACATTTCTATTCGTGGTCCGTTAAAAGGGGTGATGAAAAATAGAAAACATGTACCTGTTCCCTAAATCAATTATAAAATTTTGTTCCCTACATATTATGCAAAATTCTTTCGTACAGACTTTACCACAATTTATTTCCAATCGTAGGAACTTGCCGATAAATCAATCGTAAAATTCATTCATTAATGTAATTCATTCATAGGCTCAATGAATAACACATTTTTGTATAACATAGAATTTCCACTTTGAACCAACACAATGTTGAAGGCTATCTCACCGAGACACTAAGACCACGCAAGTGTTCTACAGCCACAGGAACAACGTTCACAGTGTGGTGACCAACGAAGACCTTCTGAGAGCAGAAAATGCTGCCGCTCTACGACCATCATTTGCCATCTGCACAAAACACCACCCACACTTGCCGCCCTAAAACAAGGTAAGCCTCGCGTGCATAGAAAATTAGTATGGATGTTTTTCTTGTGAAATAAATTAACCATGAAGGTGAGAGAAACAACTAAGATACTGTTTTTTCAACACCTTCATAATTAATTGGAAATATCTGTAGTAAGTGGGAGCTGGCGTCAGTTGGTAGGCTAATTCATTAAAATATTAAATTAGTAATACTAGTGCTTCTACATGTGCATCAGAAGCTATAGTAGAAGATTGAGTGAACTGCGGTTCTACAATTTTTTTAATGTTTCATTATCGTTCTTGTTCGTCGGGAATTATTTCAAATGATTTTAAGAGTTGTACACAGTCACAATTCTAGTATAGTGCTCCATTCTCTTATCGACCTACTGATTCGCAACTCAGATTTAAAACCATAGAAAAACACAATAATAAGTGAAAAATTTTGTCTTTTCCCTCGTACATTTGTCACCTTCTCCCCATTAGCCAGCAGCACTTAAAGACAGTCACAACATGCATAGAATTTTATTGGTTCACTTTAAATGCGGTAGTCCGTGGCAAACATAGTCGAAAGTTGTGAGGCCAATAATACTAGACTGGAAACGAGCTTGGGGCGCAAGTAGGACGAACGTGGGTGGCAATGCGAGCCTTGTCTTGAAAACTGTGAGTAAGCTGGTTTCTCCGAGCAAAAATCCTTGCAGCTTTCGCACGCACCGCAAGTATCGTGTACTCAAACAAATGCATGGAGTGAGACACTGCAAGGCTCAGATTCACCAAAGACTAACGCAACTGAACACCGTAACTTGGCTACGCTTGAAGGGATGCTGATGTATGTTGAGACTCCCTCCTTTATCGTTCCTTGGGGTAGAGAGGAAGAGATAGAACTGTGCGGCGGAGTGAGGGCAGCGGTACCAACACGCTTAGCAATGCAGGGCATCGAAGAGAAAGACTTCGCTGTTTAGATGCCTCATCAAAAGAGCAGTGTGTCATAATCAAACTCAAGTGTAACAGATGATACAGAGGTAACAGCTCAGGCGGTCAAATGCACAGATGTGTTAAGCGTTATTCAGTAAGGCTACTTACTCACAGATCTACGACAGATATACACCTTCTTGTACTCAACATGACTGATGAATTAAAATTTTAAACTGACCAGTGCGACAGCATGTTTTAAACTTTGGGGCAACGGGGAAGCATCGATCGTGCGTAGCTAAGAACCTGATGAAACACCGAAGATGATAAACTTTGAGACTAGTGGCATTACAGGTTTGATGTTTGTTCCCTCAAACGAGAAGGAGGAAAATACGATCCTGGTCTAACTACATCGCATGCCAATCCTACTCTCCTAGCGAGTGCTGCAAAATCAACTGAGGAACTCCATAAGCGACGTTTAGAGGAGCCACCAGTCCTCGTCTTCTTGGTCTGGTTGAAAGAAAAAATGCTGTCCTGCACCCTACCTGTGATGGGCCAAGGCAATCACTACGCACAAAATTTCACGCAATAACTTAAACAAGACGCGAAACTCCTAACACCCATCAGCGTGATCGTGTGCCTAGAGCAGCGAATTTGAACAGGGCGACACTCGTGTGTTTTGAAAATCGGGAGCATTCCTCGTGAATGCTGTCTCCCTTTAATTCGATTAATAGTAAATACAATCGGACGAATGGGTCATTGTGAATCATTTGTTCAAATGACCAAAATGGGATTGAACAACGTTTACCTTGGCATGTAACATTTTTTGATGAATAAATGAATTGGAATGGCAATAAAATATTCTACGTCATGCAGAATCAATTTTGTTGACGCTGGTTGCGGTGATTTGAAACTTTAAAATAGATCATTTGACCCATTCGTCTTTCTGGCGTTTATAGTTCTTAGTTTGAGTTTTCAGCTTGCTTGCAAGCGTTGACCGACGCGGTCTCAGAATGAGAACATTTTATTCAAATTCAGCACCTCTGTGCGGCGGCACCCTAGTGTGACCCGGGCGTGAAGGCCAAAACATCTCCAAGGTATGCACGGAGCGCACTATGTGTGGTATAGTCGCTCATTCGTGTTCAAGTGCTTGCTGAAACGACATATGCGAATAATACAAAACTAAGAAAACAATTCTGATTTTAAAGCTTTCAACTCTCTTCATAATCTTACAGCTTTCTTCTCGATTCTTCAGTTTCTTCTACTATATAGTTCCAAAATTTCTCATTGATAAATCTGGGTTGCATGACGAATACGTTAAATCCCAAATCGATCGATTTAATGAGGGTTATTTGAGCTTCATAACTCATCACGAGAAGAATTGCACCATCACTGGCACGCAGGTAGAGTTTGATTACTGCAGTCAGCGCTTCGAGAGGATGAGCCTCTTACAGGATTATTGAAGACTCGCAAGGCACTCAGGAAAGGTTTCAACCTATTTTAATGACTTATAATTGTATATTTCCATCGATTGAAAGCCACCGCGTTGTCGTAGATATTTAAATGTTCAACTTTTTTATATGTTACTTGAATGAGATTCGAAATACTGAAAAATACAGTAATTCAGGGTGAAAATTTTACCCCGTAACCCCGATTTGAAGAAAACCATGGTTTTTTTGCGTAAGGCAAGCACGTAGAAATGAAAACGTGTGATGCAATCGGAAAGTGAACGCAAAGACTTACACGTTTCGTTAAACATGAAACTTGACAGGCACCTCATCTGATTCAAGCTAGCAATTTTTAAGCTTAAGCTTACGCTGATTGCTCGCTAATATAAATTATCCTGTCAGTTCAGAGCGTGATGAAAAATACGCCCGATTAATTAATTAATTAATATGATTCGCACGAGCACTAACGCAAATTTATGGACGTCATCGTCACAAAAAAACAAGGCAAATACAACTTTTATGATAAAAAATTATCACTATCAATTAAAGAAGTGCAAATTTTCATTAACTAAGAAATTACAAAGAAAAAAGTATAAAAATACAACTTCAGTATGATTAAGTTCTAATTTATGTAAAGTTTTGTCACAGCTTTTGATGGGTTCCACAGTTACACGAATTGAAACAAATTCAGTTCTCCATTCAATTTTGTATGGAAAACTTTATTATCTTAGAAAGATATTATAACGTACCCTATAACCTTCTCTAATTACCAACCCATTACATTGGAAAAATTCATTTTGAATAAACTTTAGAGAAACATTCCTCGAAAAGGCCCCCAACCTTGATGAACATAGCGGTACTGAACCCAAGTACTTTGTCAATCACTTTTTTCACAATAATTACACAACACCATTACTAAAATTGGAGAAAAACAAAGATTTCGCAGTTACCAAAGACTTGGGCTCCGCGGCGTCTACAAGAGCCAGCTAGACAAGAGAAACCGCATCTAAACCAAATTAAGCGGCGAGTTTTTTCCAGTAACGGCACCAAGACATCGAGGTCACCAGGCTTACGTTGGCTGGCGGATATCCAGCGGGACGGCAATCGATGCTTCGAGATCAGCACCGCAGGGCAAGACAGTTTCCTCAGATGACGCCATTGCAACGCACGCCAAGATCCGTACGAAATCATTCGGATTTCATCATTCAAATTCAAATCTATGATACAGGCCACCAAGAAGTATCCTTGAATGTGCAGGAGAGCAGTAGTCTACTGTAGACTCGCACTTTACAACAGCTCAAACTCACACAGCACGAGGATACCTTAATCTTGCTGTGAACCAAGAACGACGACCGACAACTATAACAATTTTAGAGGTCACACACCAACCCCCCAGCATAGCCATATGAACAGCTGCTATACCCTCGACAGCTGTATCACATGAACAACTGTTACGCCACCGAACAGCTGATGCACCATCTGACAGCTGTATCACACGAACAGCTAATAAATGACCTGTGAGCTGTTCCACGTGAAGAACTGTTACGTCGTCTGACTACTGTATCATGTGAACAGAAGATACGTAATTTGACAGCTGTGTCATGAGGACAGAATAGACGCCATCTCACAACATTCATCCTAAAACCACTTCCCACCCTACGCGTTAAAACCTCGCAATACATCCCCACATGGTTGTATTAGCCATATTAGACGTACTAGGAAATATACGAGGCATGATTCTATTAGCCATATTAGACGCACAAGGAGATACACGAGGCATGGTTTTAGTAGACATATTAGACGTGCGACGAGAGTAAACGTGAGCTCGTACAGTACAGGGGCGCCAAGCAGACCCTTGATGAGCTACATCCGACATCCTCTAACAGATGCAATGCCTGCAAGCACACGCCGTGGGAGCACGTCATCCGACATCCTCCAACACGCAGTGCCTGCAAGCACACCCCGTGGGAGCACGTCATCCGACATCCTCCAACATGCAGTGCCTGCAAGCACACCCCGTGGGAGCACGTCATCCGACAACCTCCAACATGCAGTGCCTGCAAGCACACCCCGTGGGAGTGCCTCCACGTAACAGAGGGTCACACTGGTGCGCTATTCACCATTCGATCTCACACATACACGAGTGTAGCATACCATTTGACAATTCTGTCACGTACGCATGAGTAATAAGGAGTTATTGCAAAACAAAGCAAAAACCAACAAGGAAAAATGAAAAGAAAATTTACTTATTAAATTGAGCATATAAGTGACGACAGTCTTTCTTCATTTTCATAGTCTCAATTCGAAAAATGCATACATGGTCAGACAAGTGGAACCGTTGAAAGATAAGAATCTTTATCACCACCATTGGAAACTAAAGACATTCTGAACACAAATCCTTATAAAAAATACATAGTAAGCTACAGTGCCAATGCATGCATGATTTTAGAATTTATAACATGGTTACGTATTTCTGAAAAAACAGGACGGCAAGGTGAAAACTGTTCGTTAAGGTAATTAAATTAAAAAAAAGTTAAATCACGCCAGTACCACACAAACGTCTTTCATTGGTTGTCAAAGTTCATGACCTTTATAGCCAAAATAAAATTGCTCAAGCAACAAACAAGTCTATCTCAATTGTCGGTCCAAACCCTCGATTCCTCGTAAAACTTGTAGGGTTAGGTTGAGTTTTACAGGAATTTAAACCTCCGGTCGTGGACCACACTCTGTATGCGGGGTCCGGCGGAACATTGAGCGGTCAGAAGTTGTCTTCTTCCGGAGTAAAGGACCGCGACAGCTTCCGGAAGACAACAGCAGTAGCTGAGCTCGGGGCGACGACCCTGCGAACGGCGGCCGGGTCCTTTCATTACAGGACCGTGATTGGTGGCGCCGCGGAAGCCATCAACGAAAGCGAACAAAAATCCTAAACGCCTTTCCAGCACTAAAGATCCTGAGAACTAGTCCGAGTACAGGAATAAGATCGAGGAGGAGGTGGTGAACTTTGCTGCGAGTGTGTCGCCATGTCACTCACGATGTTCCATCCAAGAAATGGTTGCGAACGCTGTGGCCGAGATTCGGGCTCACTGTTATGTTGGATCATGTGACGAATTGTGGGAACGTGTTCTCGTCTCCATAAAAGCGGACAGAAAGGAAAGTATCGTATGAATACCATTTGATTTAACGTAAGATATTACCAAATTGAAGATTTGTGCGCTAGCTCATGGATGATAATCATGTAAATGACTCAAAAACATATTTCGATCGGTATATATGCACATAAGCGAACAGATGCACACGAGTAATTTCCTATTAGGGGGCTACTAACCCGCACTAACTTAAAATACTTCTCACATCAAGATTATGCAATTTGCACGGTTCATAAGGCAGGGGTCCCGCGTGAGTTGTTTTCTGTTCAAAGTAGCTTTTATCCAAAGATATTTCTATTCAATCCCAGCTAACCCTGTAATGTACAACACATTTTAAATCAACGAAATATGGTATCAACATTCACTTTTAATACATGCACTTATGTGCATATTCACTGTAATTTTAAACAACATAAAAAGATTCACGACTAAACTGTATTATTTCTATTTCATAATTGGCACTTATCCTTTTAGAGGTAAAAGTGACGTAATCAATGTTAAGGAACAACAGAACTACTTGCAAGCAATACCACGACACACGTAGTGCATCCAAGCTACTATACGTAACTCATGAACAGCAGCAGGGACGTCCTGGTTAGTTGAAAGCTTCCTATCCACTAGAAATCTCATCTAATCAAAACGAAGGAAAGGGATAATTTAATATGGTCTATAGAGAACGAGTAGTCTGCAATCATCCCAATTTTTGAAAGAATTTATTTTAAAGAAATAATAAGCATTAATAGCAAACGAACCATATTTCATATTTATTCGTACCCGTCTCAATAATAATTCATTTGCCAATATATTTCATCAATTCCTTAAATTCTTTCAAAAACTCATTTTCCGTTTTATTCCAGAACACCTTCGAAACTATTGGTATAAGTATCGCAATGAAGTAACCTATTGAAGGATATACATAAATATATAGAATACTACAAGGTTTTAAAAATTTTTTGACGCAGCCATATTCACGTGTATTTTTACACGGAAACTCTTGCGAGGTAAGTATAAAGAGAAAAAAAAGACAAAATAAGATATATATAGCGAAGGACGCGTGAATATTGAAAGAAGCAAAGTGGGCACGAAAGATATAAGTCCCGAAAGCCCATGTACCTAAGGTAACTTAGTAATGCTTCCTTGGAGTCGCCAGTCCCCATAGCATACCGTAGACAAACCTAACAATCTTATTGCCTATTCTATACCCCCCTGAGGGGAGCGTCTAAGCTTTCATGGCCCAATCAAAATTATACCTCGGAGATCAATCACTTTCTCCTCACAGATTGCCTTGCAGACACGACAGTAGGAAAATCGCTGGCATTAAATGATGTAGCTTTAAAATTAAATGATTTCCATTGACGCGAAATGAGAATGAACAAATGAAAATAGTGATACTCGAATAACGAAATTTTACATATAATGCAGATTTAAGAGTGACTTTATTATTATATCCGCAAATCACTTTGTAGAAGAAAATTTGGACATTGCGTATAAGTCTTTCAAGCTCGTTATTTGAAGAACTCGCCTATTCCGAAGACATGGTGCGTGAGTGTTTCAAGCTAGTTAGTTAGTTGAACTCTGATGCTCCGATGATTCCTCGCAAGGAACTAGAAAAAACAAATCCTGAAGTGCAGATTCTACAGTAAGTAACAATAAGCCTCTATCTTCCATTGGCAGCAAGAAGCGGCTGTGTGAACACCGCAACCTGAGGTCAGTGGCGGCGCTGGCCACGAGTCACGTTGCCCCTTCTGCGACGTAGTTACCGCTATGAAAAATCGGCTCACCTAGCCTTGCAAGTCAGAGAAAAAGTTGACATCTGTGAATGCATTCTAGGGAAAAGAAAATGAAAGAAGGCATATTAGGGAGAGGATGACTGCCAAGTACGCTCCCACGCTGAAATTTTGCCCAGTTGCGACCGCGGTCACCGGAAACCACAACCATGATCGCTCTTGCCACGACCATAAACGCCGCCGCCGAAGGCACTTCAAGTCAAAGAGAGAAAATGCGGCGTTCGTGCCTCGTAATTTTGTCTAAGAACAATTAAAATGAAATTCCTTTCGTGAAAATTGGTCTTAAACTGATTTTTGAGTTTACATACTAGAGACAAATGAGAATATTTCGATTTTTTATTAAACAGGACATTCTTTTCGACAATCTCAACAAATGGATCATTGCCAAATAACGCTAATAGACAACCATGACCAGCACTAAGTAGACGCTCATGACCAGCACTAAGCAGACACCCATGACCAGCACTAAGTAGACACTCGTGACCAGCACTAAGTAGACACTCGTGACCAGCACTAAGTAGACACTCGTGACCAGTACTAAGTAGACGCCCATGACCAGTACTAAGTAGACGCCCATGACCAGTACTAAGTAGACGCCCATGACCAGCACTAAGTAGACGCCCATGACCAGCACTAAGTAGACGGCCAAGCCCCTCAGAGGCGCTACCGAGCCCCAACAGACCGACTCAACAAGGGCATCTCCCCCCTCTGGCGGGGAGAGCGACAGCCGCTCAATGGGCGAACACACGATGCAGAACCGCGCACCCCTCCGGCTACTGACAACCGGACGACGACATTGCATTCAGCCTCTTTTAGCCTCTCTAAGAGCTTTCTAGAAATGATGACAGCCACTTCTGAGAATTCGAGATTCATCCACTTGACCAATCCAGGACCAAAGACCAACGAGCGAGAGCAGAACGTCGTGGTGTTGTTCAGTCCTGTGGTACACGAGGCTGGTCGCGTTGGGGAGGGTGTGAGGTTTTTATAAAAATGTCTACAGACTGCGCTAAGATAGTTATGGAATGATTTCACGTAACTTCTTGCCTAACAAAATCGTAATTAAATAGATAAATTGATGGTTGAATATTAACAGAGACAACATTTGTGATAGGAACATGAATGTAATGGGAATAGGAAAGTATGTCAAGTTGACTCACGACTGAGTGATGATGTACAGCCTTGAGCAGAAAATTACCCATGCTCTAATCAGTGGAACGTCACCACACGCTCTGCAACGATGGCCAACGCGAATCCATTTACGTAATAAAAGAATAGAAATGTGTAAACTGCAAATTGCTAATTTTAGCAGCTGTTACTGTGCTACTTCTGTACAAAAGTAGCAAGTGTGTAGACTGCAGACAGTTAGGCGTAAAAATTGCTTAAATACTATATTATAAACGGGAGTACTGAGTGTGCAGACGGCGTATCGTCGCAGCAGCTAGCGTACTAATTCGGTACGAGTATAGAGAGTCTATTCAGACTGCTAATCATGAACACTGGAAGCGCACCATTTTACAGGTGAATTAATAGCAGCAAGTCTGTTACTCCGATTCCATTTATTAAATCACCATGACTCCAGCGGCAAAAAGTTTCTAACCGGTAATTCCGTAGTGGAACCCTGGCTATGTTCATGAATGCGTCAAAAAATGATCCAACTTTTCAGAACATCGCAATCGTGAGCTTTACGTGTACGATTCACTTAGTAAGACACTGAAAAAGCTGTCATAAATCATGAATTACGAATTCAAATTGAATTTTTCAAGTAACCCTTTTGTGAAAATCCGTTTGGACTAACAACTCTCCAAATGTCAACAAACATGAGCGTTCGATATTTCAAATTTAATGGGCGATAAATGAAGAATAACGTGCACAAGTCACGACAGAAAAAGCGCCCATTAGTACTCTGGCTGCTGTAGCTCGAACACATGAATATGAATAATTTTGCACGTGAGCCGAGTATCGGACTGGTACAGAGTTCATCAGCACGTGAGGCAGTACAAATTTTGCAACCAAGTCGTTAGGGGCCGAAAAGAAACGATCTTACAGGCGATACGGCAATCGGAATGTTATGGAGTTGGCATCAATGAGGCAAAATACAGAGCGAATTCCGGCGTCTGAGACGAGAGAAAGAGTAGAGCAGCGCAGGGCGGATGAAGATCGCACTAAAATGCAGGCGACACACCCACCACACGCGACAGAGCTTTCTCTCAAACTCCGCTGAGAATTGTGCAGCTAGCTCCGGAGTTACTTGCGTCTCGAGACCTTTGGCACGTCTCGAGACCTTTGGCATGTCTCGAGACCTTTGGCACGTCTGGAGACCCTTGGCACGTCTCGAGACCTTTGGCGCGTCTCGAGACCCTTGGCACGTCTCGAGACCCTTGGCACGTCTGGAGCAGTGAGTCTGAATACATTTAGCACGACTAGAGAACAGAGTTTGGATAATTTAGCAGGTCTTGAGAACCGAGTTTCGACACATTTAGCAGGTCTCGAGAAACGAGTTTGGATACATTTAGCAGGTCTCGAGAAACGAGTTTGGATACATTTAGCACGTCTCGAGAAGCGAGTTTGGATACATTTGGCAGGTCTCGAGAAGCGAGTTTGGATACATTTAGCACGTCTCGAGAAGCGAGTTTGGATACATTTAGCACATTCTGAGTATTTTACTTACCAGGCCGTGAGATCAGGGTGCGTTTCCCTTGAGAAAGAAAGTCAGTTTTAAATTTCCCACACAACACAGAAACATTAATGGGCATTGGCTTGGCTGACGGTAAATCAATCTGCTCATTAGCGTTTAATTACAAGGCATTTTAAGAACCAGTGTCGTTATCTTCCCGACTTTATTTTATTGGATCTAAACAGAATATACATTCATTCCATGAAAGCAGTAAGAATTGTTCGCATTACAACTCATCCGACAAGCGAAAAAGTGAGCACAAATGAACTGTTCATATCCATAAATGAAAAACGTTCGTAGAAGCAAAGATAAAAATATACCCACGTTGAAAGCGCAGCGCTGCCAGTACGATGCAGGGCAAAAATGGCGGCGAAACAGAGCGTCTACTGTATGAACAAGAAGAAGCGGTAAACCTTCTTTACCAAGACTACCAGGCGCGTCGGGAGGGGCTAATCACGAGCTTTAGAAGCTTGCGCTACTCTCCCAGCTGATGAGGACTGTCGAGATCTCCAGCTCTGCTTCATGATTCTGAGCCGCAGCTGCACGCACAGTAATGCCACGGTGGTTTCAGACGTACAAGGAAACCTCAGATGAAGATCCCCCGTGGGAGCAAGAATGTCATCTACAGTCTCGGAAATTTTTGTCACTGAAAAGTAGCCCGAGTTCAAATTCTTTCGAGCAATTGAAGAGCAAGGCTGAGAAATGCATCGCGAGTTGTAGCAGCTAATTATTCTTAATTTGAACTTCATTCGTGAGGCCACTGTGGGGAGATACGAGAGAAACTTCCTGTCGGAGACACGCTAACAGGATCTAATTGCCCCACAGTAAATCCACAGAAAGTTCAAATACAACACTTTGACGGGAAGACGTAATTAGTACTAACTGTACAAAGAAATTAACTGCTAATAAACTTCTATAACCAATGATAGCTACCGTTAAATTTGGACCCACAAACAAGCAAATAATAGGAAAATTCTTACGAATTTAACGATAAATGCCTTTTAAGGGAAACTGATGAAAAGTTCAGACTATGAAGGCTTTCAGAAAGATTGAATAATTTGCATCTGAAATTTAGGTTCACAAGAAACAATAGCCCGGCGTAAAACCTAACAAAACCAAGTCGTTAGCCTACCCACACATTTTAGGAAATGCAAAGACTTCAAGGAACCACCCAGATTGTCGAAGGAATAATTTTTTCTCGTGGCTTTCATCGTTAACAAAAACTCCTTTCACCATTGAATGTAGTGTATTCAGTATGGGATTATCTAGTTTAGCACCAGAATGTACGGCGCACATTTTCCATTCAGGGCTCTCGGCTGATCCGACACTGTCTATTAATACATCAATTGTGATTAACGGGCCCACCACTAAATTTTCACGTGATACAATGTAAAACTAAAGCAAAAAAGCGAAAAGCGGAAAGCTATTAGACGATAACAGGAGAAACGTTGTCAGAAAGAAAAATATAATCTTCAACCAACTACTGAACTTTTTCTTGCTGCAGTTGTTTCGAGTAAATGAAGCCTTGTGCGCGATAACGACCGTCAGTTACGAATTACTGCCAGTCTCAAGAGAAAATTGTCGATTAATAGATTAGAAACAAAGTCCAGAGCCTTCCAGATCCCAGAAAATTGTTTTTAGAACAGACAGAACACTGGCGGTCTAAGATATGGTCTCGAAGAATTAAAAAAAAGCAAGAGTTTAGAGATTCACACTCAAATCTTTGAATGCACAACTACAGCCAGGATATGTCTTAGATACTGTTAATACAGAGAGCCTAATGTGATCCATAATGCATAAAATTGATAGAGAAACTTTTCTTTTTAAAATAACATTTAAAGCTTAGACATTTCACGAAAATTGGACGAACGTCCAGTCTCACGAAAAATTATTAACTTCAATGAAAGACCTGAAAAATTAAGCAAAAACGTCAACAAATGTTACACGAAAATCACGATCTTAAAGACAAAAGGTCCAAAGAAAGGCCTCTAGTTGTGAAACAAACCTGCAGTCTCAAAAGAGATCTCCAGGTTTGAAAGAACGTACTACATCACACTCAGAAGTCGACACAAGGATACCATAATTCAGACAGAAGTCTCTTTCGTCAACGTTAGCATAATGCAAAAATAAAACAAGACACACGAAAGCAGTCCATCCAAATCAGAAAGAAGTAGACCACGGGAAGAATTCCCGGAAGGTTGTGGTGTCCCAAGAAATGCCTCCTGCAGCGTCTGAGCGCGGCGATGGAGGGGGTGATAATGCGGCCCCGAGCCGGGCAGGAAGCGGGTCTTTGTAGGCTCCTCACTGTCACTCGTGATCACCGCTACCAAGAGAGACACGCCCGAAGGGCTCCAAAAACCCACTGGTGCTTCACTTAGTGCTTAATTATTTTGGCTGAATCACGAACATCGCATGTGTGCCCTCTGTTATTACGGCCGGCTGGGAGATCCACGTTATTTGAAAGGCGATGCGAGCGCTCAATTCGCTCGCTAGTTACGCTGTATATCTGGAGCCGAGACAAAAAAATTGAATGATCAAAAAAGTATAATGTATCTCTGAATCATCAATTACGATATTTTTGCGACTTGTAGCATTCCTGGATGTAATTTATTCAATGATGTTGCCATAACACTGATGCGCCTCATTTCCGAAGAGAAGAAAATAATTTACAAAAAGTACCCAAAATCTAAAAGTTTCACAGCAAGACAGAAAAGAGCCTCTCAAACTGCTCTATAATCACAAATTATCTGCACAATACATCTTTTGGAGATTTAATGGACATTTTATGTTGAGTAACGATGCACTTCTTTACTGGAATTGAAGTTTTTGTCCTCATAAGCGATTGCCTCGTGAAACCGAGCTTTAATTGTTAGATGAAATGTTAATCCAAAACTTGATACTTATGTTTCAAGTATTTAACCCTCTAAACCTCAATCCAATGCGTGGCGTGAACGAACTGGACTTTATCGAAATTTTCGATGGCATTCAGCAATTATCAAAGAAGTTCATAATTAACAGAAAAAGGTAAACTTTAGCAAATAAATGGAAAATATTACAAGCCATGTCTATGAAGCACTCGAAGAATTCCCCAAGAAATAATAGCGTGGAGCACGTGGTCACGTCAATCAGTCGCTCAAACAACACAGTTGCGATTGCATCTACGAGTGAAATAGCATCACGAGGCCACCTGTCGCAGGCCACAGCAACTTCGCTCCACGACTCACTGTAGCACACTGACGCACACTGGATTGCTTATAACCGCCGCTGTACACGCGTTCGACGCAATCCCGAAGCGCCATCACTTCATCTCATCTCCCTCTGGTTTCGAAAATATTACAGGATTAGACATGTTTACCAAACTTTTTGATCGGCCCTCATATTAACTTATAGATTTGAGGTCAAATTTAGCATCATTTTATTTCCCTCATCTTCCAGTAGTAAGAATTTGTACCAGCGTGAGGGATAGTAAAATTTTCTTACGGGAGGAGGCGTCAGAAAAAGTTAAGAACCACTGCTCTAAGCACAAATAAGTCGTCAAGTGTCACGATCCTGAACGCAATATTAACCCTAGCTCCAAGGCGTGTTTAGGAAAGGAGGATGCCGGTCTGTCGGCCCGTTAGACGGTAGCTAAAATATGACTGCCAATAATGACTACTTGCGTTGTAGCAGGAAATGTACTTTCCTAGTGCCTTTAAATACGGATCTAAGCTGAGTACTGGTAAATGGCGCTGTCGTAAAATTGTTAAATTAACATAGTTCCTACACAACGAATTTTAAAGTAATGTTTTACTGGAGTTGGTTTAATAAATAAATTGAAAGTTCATTCATCTATGAATATAGTACGTTTGCTTTAGTAAATCATCAGCATCATCAATGATGAACATAAATCAACAAGTGGTATAAATATAAGAGACGTTTTCCTTACAAAATATGCTAAACTCCACTTACAGTGCGCATATTAAGAATTAAAGTAAGGAAAATTGTGTACCTGAAAAGTAGAATAAATTGAAATTATATTGATACTCAGCAATAGTGCGCACAGAAGCAGTACGACAGAGCTTTATGTACCAAAAATTAATGCAATAGATTACTATAGTTCAAGAGACGGTCAAAATTTGTGAGAACAGTACTTTTCCACAAGCAAATAAAAAAATAAATACAACCGTTACTAAAACGATTGAGTCTCATTGCACCGTAAGACAAGTGCTACTCGAACAATTCAATAAGACAGATCGACATTCGGCCGCCATGGAAACTCCTTTCAAAATTTTCACTGAAAATTACACCGCCTAACTTAGCTCTTCAGAGTCTAAAGTAGCAAACACCAAAACAAGTCCGGACTCGAATGACGGCCGTCTTACGTCATATTACTTGTGTTGAACTAACGTTTGCAGCAGGGTTCGGATCAGTCATACGTCGACGCATAAAATTAACTTGGAGGTCCTTCGAGATAGAAAACATTTCGAGGAGAAAATTTCACTACCAAATTTCCCTCAAAATAACTAAAAAAAATTACTGGAAAATAATTGTGCATAGTTTTCGGAATGCAAATTGCCGAGTCACTCATTTTCAGGCCGAGATTGCAAGGGGCTGCCGTACAATTCAGGCTCCGTACAATGACTGGCAGGTCCCTAACACAGCCCTGCAACAACAGGAGACTTCAACTCCAGTATAAAATATAATGAATAGTGAAATGTCTAAAACAAGAGAAGCCCCTCAAGGAGTATTTCAATAGCAGAGGAATGCGGGCAATTAAAAAAGATACAAAACTGAACACCGAAGGTCACAGGAATATCCAAGAGGCTATAGAGGGATGATACGATGGTCGTTCAGCGAGTTTGATGCATTCTAACTCTGATGAATTGGTACGTGTCGGGAAGTCGTAAAAGTAACGTTGTGAATTCGGACAACAAACTTGAGTACAGCGATCTGCGGCTCTATGTAGAGCATGTATGTAGAGTTGCTGTGTTTAAAAACGGGACTACGTTGGACTGAGTAACTTCTAACTTCTTCGTGTCCTCAGAATTTAGAAACCGAGATCATTATCATTGGAATGCTTTAGAAAATGAAGGAGCTCACTGTGTATTCCAACCCACGGACAAATTTTCAATATTGAGTGAAAAACACATTTACTCAGGATTCAATAAGCTAAGTATTGCACTTTTTACTCTCAAAAAGCGACAGTCGAATCAACCATACTTAATGTTCACACTATTTCCGATTTTAACACATGTTCCACACCAGAAAGATTTACTCTACAAAAATATTTCTGGCAGTCACGCTAATTAACCCTCACCAGCAGTTATAGCTGAGCACTCTGTCCAGTTCAATACGTGGTAAGACTCAAATAGTTTGTAGTCATTTCAAACAAACGCTACGCATGTCAACCTACAAAGAACGCGTTTACTTAATGAGTTCTGCTTGAGCGTCTAAGCACACATGGAACTGGGAATGTTCCGCAGAGCTGAAAAATAATTTTTTTTGAGCAATTCGAGGGTATTACATGCAAGTAGGTACGTGAGGGTGTCCGGAAATTTTCAAACAATTCATTCTTTTCAATTTTATGTTAACCTTTTGTTCGGTCGAACGAGGTCTACTGACGAAGACAGACCTTGCCTCCTACAAGAGCTTAGGAATCCTACATACGACCTCGCGGGGATTGTGAAGTCCCCAAGATAAGCTGAGAAACAAATGTCGTGCGGTGCACTCCTCGTGGGAGCGAAGCCCTGCAGAGGGTATTGAATTGGAGGCCTGTAGCAGCGCCTGTACACACGCATTAGCACCTCTACAGCGGCAGCTGTGGGTGTGCGCCGCAGCTGTTGTCAAGCACAGCAGCAGCTGTGGAAGTGCGCCGCAGCTGTTGACAAGCATAGCAGCAGCTGTGGGTGTGCGCGGTAGCTGTATACGCCCAGCAACAGCTGCAAGTGTATACAGGAGCACTACAGCAGGAGCTGTAAGCCTCTTAACAAGCTGGAAGTGTGCACACGAGTACTACAGCAGCAGCTGTAAGTGTGCA
Organism: Orchestia grillus; assembly: GCA_014899125.1. Classification (NCBI taxonomy): domain Eukaryota; kingdom Metazoa; phylum Arthropoda; class Malacostraca; order Amphipoda; family Talitridae; genus Orchestia; species Orchestia grillus. Next base: position 43,139 of record VOMN01064295.1, read on the forward strand.
CAGCAGGAGCCGCAGCTGAGCAGCGCCCTGCCGCGAGCAGAGCACAATGGAAAGAGAAGTGCGCTTCAGCACAGCAGCACAAAAGAGCACGAGAAAAAGAGGCAATTGTGTCAGCACTAAATCGCAGGGGAGCGCGATCGCTATCACCGATGGGCTCCTAGAACTTAGACGGTTTTCAATGGAAACGCCCAGCGCGAGAGGGGAACTTTGGCTGTGACGCAACAGTCTACGGACCGTCGCACGCCCCTGGCGGAGGGAGCAAGCAAGACGGTGGCTCTGACGGGCGCCGTCGACCGAAGGATTGGATTTGGAAACAGAGAAGAGTGATACAAACAATTGGAGTTGTCACGTTGAGGAATCCAATTAGACTGAAGTAATGCAACTGGTCACGGTGAATGCTATTTGAAGAGGTGCAAGACCAAACACAAATTGAAATGTTTACGAAATGAGAAATACACGAATCTGCAACCAGGCAGGAGAACAAAATCGGGATTATAGTATTTTAATTTTTATTTTAAAGAGTGCATAGTAAAGGATCACAATGAGTAGAATTTACGTGCACATATCAGTCTACCAGTCTACCTTACAAAATGCCCGACGTTCGCAGTTATAAAAATTTGAAAAATAGGAATATAAATGTATAAAATTCGAGGTTTTTAATTTGAATTAAATTAACGAATTTCAGTGAAAACGTACTTCGACGCGGTGGTCCGTGGAGCCAAGACGCGAGCTGACAAAATAAAACACATACCATCTCGTAAATTCATGAACTTATTTACGTTAGTACAGTGAAAAAAAAAAAATCCATAAATATAATGCAGATGAGACACATGTGTCCTGTTCGAGCTCATGTAAATGGCAGGACTTGTGTTACAGCCTTCAAGCAAGCACATACGCTCTATGCAGCGCACGTCACAAACTATGACCTGCACTAACGTTCAAGTTTTCTTCAAAGGCCACGAGTAAGCAAGCATGAAAATGCGATAGAAAAGAAGAGGTGTCTCGGAAGATCATCCCGCAGTGGATCTGCTCTTCGTTCTGAGCCTCACGAAGGCGTCTGATCGAGACACCCGAGACCTGAGGATGACGTTACAGCGCCGGACAGGCTTTGCTTCTCACAGAGGGAGGTGAGCGGTGAATAAACTAGAAACTGACCCCATATCACGGACGTACGAACGTAACGTGAAACGCTCAAATACTGAAAATTAAAAAATAAATCAGCAGCGGTGGTCCTATGAGAGCGTCTAAATTAACATCATAAAATATGGAAGGAAAGCCGAAGAAGTACGAGTTTTTCACTAGAATGTTAGAATTTTCTTTTATTCATTAGAAAAAATTGCGAATATAGCTAAAATTACATTTAACATGTTGATTTTCCTAACTAGACTAGATGAAACCTACACAACATCTGCCATAAATTAACCAAACTTAACTGGTATATCCAATGCATTATAAAATCTGGCGAGGGTTGACTACGAAAAATAAAACATGAAGAGCTTCATCCTCGCTTAAAAAAACGTTCACGGACATATGCAATACAATAAACAGCAGCAATAAGTGAGACTGGAAATATGTACATGAGCCATACCAAGCAGCAGTTTCATAATATCATCATGCAACCAATTTTTAGAAAAGGCAATTTTATTGCTTTAAAAATATAAATAAATCAATATAAATGTAAAAACTATATTAAAAGTTCCATAAATGAACTGATGTAGCTCACACAACCATAACATGTGGACGGCAGTCTCCGTTCGATATTGCCATGCAGTGATCCTTGATTTGTTCGTTGCTGTAAAATTTCAAAAATTTATAAAAGATCATGCACGCTAAGCGGTGTGACTGCAATGTATCTCACTGTAACGTTTACGCACATGTGCACGTAAATTAATCTTAACGCCCACTCCGTTTTTCAAAAATGAGATGAACGTTAATTAGTAACTCGGCAATCAATCTGACTAATTCATCAACTTGAGCACAGAAATGACGATATTGATAGATTATCTTCTTGAATGACAGGATGTGCAGTTGGTTTCCTTGATAGAAGAAAAAAGGAAAATATGGAGATGTTTCATTCCTGTTTGAGAGCATCAATGCGCGCTGTGTTTTGTGTAAAATTTTTAAAAATCTCAACAAAAATGGTTTCAAGTGCTATTAAATAAATGCTATAATATTGGTGGCAGCATCATCTCCAGATGAGATCTTTTAATGCCAAAATTTATATCAAAATGCATCACTGTATCATAAACACTGTTGAACAATGTATAAAAAAACGTATCACTGTATAATAAACACTGTTGAACAGTGTATAAGAAAACGTATCACTGTATAATCAACACTGTTGAACAGTGTATGCGAAAAAGTATCACTGTATAACAAACACTGTTGAACAATGTATATGAAAACGAATCTCTGTATAATAAACTCTATTGAACAATTTATTTGAAAACGTATCACTGTATATTAAACACTGTTGAACAATTTACATCGGCGCAGGCGCAACGGAATTTCTTTATCAGTTTTGAGAAACTATTTAAGCGCAAAAATTCCAGAGAAGCTGACATGCACATGTGATGAAGCTATTCTTCATTCGTAAGAGGAAACGCAATCAAGAAACTACGAGGAAAAATTTAAATTTCCACCACACGACAAACCGCTTCGAGAAGTTCAGATTAACATGATGGTCACAGCACAACCACACCGTGCGAGTTCATTACACGCACAGGAGAGTCCCATTACAAGTGCACTGCAGGTGCACATTGTGTGCACTGCAGGTGCACATTGTGTACACACCAGGTGACGTCACAAGCACACGTGTGTGGAGCAGGTGTGCTAAGGCCACCACCATCACACACCTGCGCGCAGGGACACTACAGGGACGACTGTGACGCACCGCGCTGACCGACGTTGTTCTGGCAAGGCCACACGTGCACGGACCAAACAGGTGAAGAAAGGAAAAGAAATATATGTCATGCAAATGATGTTGACATTGAAGAAATGAAAGAAAAAGGTAGATATTTCATGCCAACGTCTCTGAGCGCAGTGAAGAATGCGTGTGGGGTTTGATCTTCATTTCCCAAAGGAGGCACTTCGTTACCACGTGAAAATCAGCTCGAAAAGCCTTTGAAGAAGCCTATGTGTAGCAGAAGAAGCAATACGATGCAAAAATTTGAACTTTCACAGTTTCATTTCAGTAGACGATGATGCAAAAGCTCATCATTAATTGAAAGTGTAAGCAGACTCACGTAGGTTCCGACGAGCCCGCAGAGCAGCAATGATAACGACGGCAGTTACCAGCATCCCTCGTCACCGTTGCGAGTTGCATGCTAAGATGACGGATTAGAACTCTTTTATCATCGAATGTTGTGTAAAGTCTGACTTAGCGTGTGTGTGACCTGCACGGACTAATGCGGCACTACTTTTTATCTGTTTCTCCCGTCACGCACTATCTTTATGGTGAGCAATTATATGCATGGCTCAAAGAAATCAGTGTATTTAGACTTCTATCTCACGTCACGTGCATTATGAAATTATGGAACCATGAAAAAACTGCACATAGCGAAGAGGGTGTCAAGTAAAGATGGTTGTTCATCAATGCAAGGAGATTAAATTTCTGTTCAAGTAATGTTCGACGTACGTCGTGGCCGTTTTACGCAATACTTGACCCATGTTCATAACTGTTTTCTACCTGGAACTAAAAATTTTAAACACGCATCAAATCATGCATAAAAGACTTGCTATAAAATATATCGAAGACTACCTGAAGATCGTTTCATTTCCCACAGAAAAAGTAAGATCATGCACAAAGTCAGGCAGATTTCAAAATGCTTATTACCAGAAAACTGAATCCTCTTCTTAATGAAAAAAGACTCGGTAGGAACCTACCGTAGCTGTCTCCCTCTGTGACCGCAAGCGATGGCTGGCTATGGCAGCATAATGCATGAAATATTCGGGCAAACGAGGCATCCTTACCAGCACGTGTTGATGTGTTGATAGCGTGAACGGTATGAAACCATACATGATAACATAAAAGTGCATGGTGTATCGTGTATGATGTATGTAATATCGTTTTTGATGATGAAAATGTGATACAGTGCACGGTTATGTGACACAGTGCACGGTTATGTGACACAGGGCACGGTTATGCGATACAGAGCACGGTTATGCGATACAGTGTACGGTTATGCGATACAGGGCACGGTTATGTGATACAGGGCACGGTTATGCGATACAGTGCACGGTTATGTGATACAGGGCACGGTTATGCGATACAGGGCACGGTTATGCGATAC
>VOMN01064296.1:0-14125 GCA_014899125.1 Orchestia grillus
AGATGGCGCTCGACGATGCGCCTCAAAAGTCAAATCGAGATCCGTGCTGCAGAGCTCATTTGGCCGAGTTTACAGCTGCAGGTGCGGTGCAAATACGACAACTGCTCTTCTAAGCACGCCTGCACTGTAAGAGTTTATCTAAATCCCCTCGTTAGACGTAAAGTTTTTCTTTTGAACGCAAACAAGGGTTCTGATTTCCCAGCATTTAAAGCAAGAACGTTCAAGTGCACCTAAATCTTCCATTACTCCAAAAGTCAACCGATTGGAAGCAGCAATCTGAGTTGAATAATAGGAGATTCTTTGACTTTCAACTTCGATTGAATATGAAAGCTCTACGTTATTCAACTCATTACTCTAAAATCTTAAAACTCAGTTGTATAATTTTATGCTGAACATAAATTTTGCCAAGCACGAGTGCGAGAGGCGTATTTTCGTTAGCGAGAACCCATATGAATACCAGCTGGGCAAAACATTCTCGCTCTTATGTTATTCTTTAAGATTAGCTACATTGATTCTCAGTGATCTTCTTCACCATTTGTTACAATACCACTCGATGTTTGTCATTTTATTCAATTGTGCCGAACAATTTGCTGGAAGATGTTTCGAACGCATGCGCCCGACGCACGTTTCTTAGACCTTAATTCTATGAACATGATGGGCAACCTTTTTGTTTGCCTTTTAGCGTAGCCTTATGTCTCACAAATGTGTATCTTGTGAGTCGACTAACGAGACTCTCAGACCTTGTCCTCACTTAGAGCATGCATACTTTGAATGAAAAATCGTCGGATTTCCACTCTGGGAAATTTCCTTTAGGGAAAATAACCTTCATGTACTGGAGACAGCATGAAAATAAATAACACTTGCAATATCATACACGGACCAATCAGCGAAACACCTTCATGGGAATGCTCTCAGGTACGCGAGAGCAAAGAAAGGTCTGGGCCGCTTTGATGCTCTGCCTTTGATGGTCTTGTGATGACGGCTACATCGGAGTAACCCCTGGCTACCTTACTCTATGTTTTTATGAAAAGACCGTATCACGTTTACCACGCTCGATATTATGATAATTTCATTGAGAAATGGGAGAAATCTATATAAGGTAGCGTGGGACTTCCCTTGATCTTCTTTTCATAGATTTCAATTAAGTAAAAATTGGCTCTGTAAAGAAAATAAGTTCTTCACAATTATTTACAAACTAGTGGACGCGCCCCGCCAAAAATGGCGGGACAAATGATGTTAATTTCTTAAGATGCCCTCTAACTTTGACATGAAATATTGTTAATTGCAGTATCACTGATACGGACTGCCTTCACTGACACTCTCGCTGATTTGTTAGAAATAAGGACACGGGAATTTTCTCCTATCAAAATCCTTAAGAACGTGACAAAAAGACGGACGGACCGAGCAAGCAAGCAACACTGGGCTATTATTATATAGTGGGATAAAGACTTCACAATTACATAGTTTAGTGATGACTTATTAGTTATAACTTGATGGAATATTTTAATACGTAAAATGTTTGTGGAGAAAAATGACAAAATTTTTAAAACATGATTTAAACTAGCATAGTGAATACTGTCGTGATTTGAAGTCCACCTTAGACTCGTAATATTCTTGGGTAGCAGAATTCAAATAACTTTCAAGACACGCTCTCTTCTCCTCCTCAAAGGCAGAATATAAATTGGCGTCTGCGTTGAGTGCCTTCAATTTTTGTGGGAAAATGAACGCTTTATTAAACTTTTGATAATAATAATTTCGGCTCACGGTGGAATTAAATACTGCCGTGTGACATAACGTACCACCGGACTGAAAACTACCTAAGTAACTTCAATTATTTTAGAACTGACTCGCTTGCGGGAGACTTTACATATGTAGAACGCCGAGACATCAATGTTACCCATGAACATGTCTTGTATTTTCTAGATTGAAATCTACTAGTAGATATGCTTTCAAGTTTTAATAACATTCGAACGAGATCTAAATTTCATTTCTACGGCTAAGCGATGTTTTGAAATGAAATAATAAAAGTAAGATATTGAATGCTGCAGAATAGGCTTGTCGATGTTATTCTCTCACAGTAAAATAACCCATTGTTCTGAACACATTGCCAACCCAGTACAAAAAGTCAAGTTTCATCATTCAATAAAGGTTTTCATCGAACTCAATAAAAAATACTCGATTAAACGAATGTTACGTTCAATTAAAAGCGAGCTCGATTGCCTTTACGTAGAAATTCATTTGCAATTTTGATGTTCGTATTCGAAATTATTTTCAATATGAAGCAGCAAAGACATGACCTGAAGTTATTTTAGAGCCGCTCCAAAAAGCAATAAAATCTCGTCATCTTCTGGATAAATGGAAGGTGCAAGTCTCACTGAGCCAGAATCAGGTAGTGGGTCGAAAGCACATCTCCATGAGGTAGGAACATTATAGGCACCAGATTTTGCTAGAGGGTGGGCCATAAGTAAGGTACCCTTACCCACGACGGTAGCACTGATACACTGAAAAAGCTCTTCACCCATTGAGTGGTACCAGTGATACAATAATTTTGAAAAGAGGTCTTTCTTCTGGCACACCCTGTAGATGTCCAGAATTGGGGTTTGGAAGTCCAACTCTTATTGTACAGTATATCTACAGCTTTTGTTAGGAGCGATACAGACAGATGAGGTGTCGACGGCAGCGGTTCTCCTCTTGAGTACACTCACAGAAAAAATTTGAGGAATATTCTCATATAAGTTCACACTCAAAATAGAGAATACGGCATTCACTGAATCACCTTTTGTATCCAGATTCCGTATTTGCTGCACTGCATATCCAGCAAGGTTTGCGATGAATTAAAATGGTTATTTTTATTATGGAATAGGATCAAAATGCCTACTAAGGATTTGAATAGCCACTAGTTTCCAAGTGCATTTAAATTGCAATTTATTGTCAGTAAATGAAAAAATTTGCAACCAACAAAATGTCTGTGAAAGTACCGTACGTTGCACATGTTAACCGATGGTAGAAGCTTTAACTTTGGTACAATCTAGAAAAGTCGTAAATTTAGTTTTATTGACCCTGTTGTCTAGCTCATTCTTCCCCTAGTTTAACTGTAATTTTTTTAAATGATCTTTATTTGATACATATGCTACCTATTTGGTATCAGTGGGTATTCGGTGTTGAAAATTAATGTAATTTTTTACTTATTTACAGTTCCACAATATATCAAAAGCGTGAGGTATTTTCTGAGAACGTCATTAAAAGCAAATTATTTTGGCATGTGTATTATTTCCTAATGAATGCTGGATAACGATATAGTGACAAGTTCAATCGCAGCATCCACTAACTTCAGAACTATGAGAACTTTTATTTCAGTTATGTATTAAAAATTTTCGAGAGATTTTCTCATCATAAGGAAAAAAATGCAAGACCTTCCATAGCAAATCCACTACTGCGCACGCTCTACCGTTGCGCAGCCTTGCACCGCTCTATAACACCACGCTCCCTACACCCCCTTGGACGCTTTTCAAAAAGGTGATGCGTTTCCTTCTTATTTGGATGATTTTTAACCAGTCTTCACATGCCTTTCATGCTGAGGATTGTTCATCGACGTGCTAAAGCTTTAGGAAAATTTTACGTCATACTGCAGAGGCTGAGAACCAGCGCGATAACTTTCAATTCGAAATGAAAACATGACGCATCTTTACGTAGCATTTTTTGGTTCAGTTTAGACGCCGAGATAGCAAACGTGATATCACTGAGCTGTGTGCTAAAAGGTCTAAAGGAGTGTTCCCTGAATTATCAAGGCCTCTACCAACTGGTAACACACTGCAAAATGGCCGCCTATAAGCGACGGCTTTTATGGGGAAATATAGACCAGCGTTTGAACAACGACGACTAATGGACAGTGTCGTAATCGTTTTTGATATTGAGCATTGCGTTTACTACTACTACTATCACTACTACTACTACTACTACCTCTACTTCTACTACTACTACCACTACGATATACTTTCCCCCTTATCTTTAAACAGAAGATTGCTCGAAAAAATTGCATTCGTTGATGGAAACCACCAGTGCATCCACGATTACATTTAATTATCGATGCCATTACCAAAGTATCTACATCAACGTGACCACAGCCGTGCAATAAATAAGTGGCTGTTTGCGGGCACTGCGGAAAGCTTAATCTTTGCTCTTTGACTTCGAGTTCTGTGGCACAGGGAGTATAACTTTGTACGAATATATTTTTGTAGAGAAAACCTTTGTGGTTTCATGAGTAACTTTTCAGGAGGGAACTCGGAACTCTTGTGGTGAAAACGATTCGGTAGCCTAAGAAACTGATAAAGTTTGCCACCTGAGCTGCAGCTCTAGAGGCAAGGCTCTGGACTACGCTGCCTGCTGAGTGCGGTAAAGTCTTTTCATCGTTGCTATATAATTTTAATCAAGACGAATTTCACTAGAGTCAGGAATTAAATGAACTTTGCGAACAATTTTGGGAACGATGCATTTTAGGGATGGGAGCGATGCATTTTAGGGATGGGATAACAGAAGACTTCCTACGCTGATGCAAGGCAGCCGAGATCATTTGTTTCAAAAAATATTTTCTGATAATTCTCCTGATGCATATGCACGTACGTATCTTAATTTTATTTTGGTATTTAGCAACATGAAAATGAATTTTAATTTTTAGTTATTACAGCTGATTCTCTTGAAATCGTAATTCGAGTAAGATTTTGAACTATTCTTCAACGCGTGAGACGTCGTATGTGATATATTCAAATATACAATTCTGGTAATGGAATATTTCCTAATGGGCGAGTCTGATTACGTTTTATTTTTCCAATTTACGAGTCAGATGATGAGTTATTTCCAAATATATGACTAGGTTGATAGGTTTTTCAAAATGAATGAGCCTGATAATGCCTTGTTTTTAAATGTAAGAGCCCGACAAATGGTTATTCCGAAATGAACGAAACTGATAATGTCCGCAAATGTTTTTTTCCTGATGTTCGAAGTTGACAATGGGTTATTTGGGAGAATGCACGAGGTGGATAATGGGTTGTTTCCAAATTTGGAAAATGCACAAGTTGAATAGTAGGTTATGTCAAAACTAAAGAGTTGAAAGAATAGGTTATTTCTAATTATGCGAACCTGATAATGAGTTATTTCGAAATATGGCACAGAGCTGTTATGGTGTAGCGAAAAAGAATACATTAATAAGGTATGCCAACGTACAGGTGCACCATGATGGACTTCCGTCTCATTAGCACTTGCAAAACAATATACTTTTTACCAAATGCAAAGGGAACATACATTCAAGGTCGCTTAGCAGCATTCACGCCGCCATCTTTGTACTGTACATGGTAGGTTGCAAAAATCCGAAAGTTACCTTGAAACTTCACCAATATCTTTTCCTGATAGCTTTCTCTATGAAGTAATTTTTATGGAAAATGAGAATGTTTCTTCCGGGCCTGGGGAATCACAAGTATAAACGGTTTCCGTCGTACGAGATTGATCAATAATTAATTGAACTCCTCACAAGAGTTGAGACATTGCCTTTATCGTCCCTTCTCAATAATGATGGTAATAATAATAAAACATTTATTTGAAAAATCACAAATAAATGTACAAAGACTGCTACATTTGTGAATGGACGATATACAAGCGTGATTATTGGACTGTGATTAATGATAAATGATAAATGCGAGAAAGTATAGTTCCTTACACATGGCAGCTCGCCCATGTAGCCTCAGCTGTTGCAAGGCTCGATTATAAGTGCAGGATATTCAGAGCGCGTCACCAGTGCTGAGTACGCAGGATATTCAGAGTGCGTCACCAGTGCTGCGTACGCAGGATATTCAGAGTGCGTCCCCAGTGCTGAGTACGACAGTGATTGGGACGATGGAACTGCGGTAGTAAAACACAGAGCTCCTTGTAAGTCGACACTCTTCCAACCGTCGTCTGCTGTGTATCTCAGAAACTAAGTATGCCTTAACACCCTCGGTAACTACACGCCTGTTAAAATTACACGGTCTCTTCACAGCACTCAATACTCAAGCTACACGCTACTCAAAATAAAAGACAACAACACGTTGACCAATACACAAAACAACAGGATACGCAACATACACAACAACACGCAATGCGATGCACACAAGAACAATAACACAATTCGCACAACAACACGCAACACAATGCACACGAGGACAACAACACACACCATTACAAAGTAACAACACCTCTCCAGTCACAGTGACAACTGTGGGGCCCCTGAGCTGTATACCAAGAACCCCCCTCCCCGTCCCGCCGTGGTCTGCCCCTCTTCCAAGCAGCGGCTGAGAAGACGGTCTCCACCCCACGCCCTCGCAGTGCACTGCTTCCCAGGATTGCCCCGTAGTTTTAATTTCTCCTGTAGTCCATTAGTCACCCCCGCAATCACATTACTTCATTTTTTTGCCACCGTGCCAAGTTTGGGTTCCATTTCGCAAAGCCTAGGCAATTAGCACAATGCCCTGCATCTTTTACCATTCGCGCGAGGCACGCTCTAGCACCTGATGAGGTCGCTAAAGCACCTGAAATGGTCCCACGGCAGAGACCGAGCCGCTCCGCTGCTGAGATCAGGGCATATAAATATCCCCTTTCCAGACGCGATTGTCTGGAACGGATTGCTTTCATTGCGTTGCGATAAGGGATCGATCCCTCAACGCATGGAAATTTGTTTGCAGCGAGAATAAATTGCTCTGACTTTCTAAAAATTTTATTTTCTATCGCGAACTAAAATATACGATGTGCGATCATTTGAGTGTAGTTGAAACCAGCGCGTATGCGTTTAAACGTCGCTAAAAATGCTGCGAGTTTGCCTTGCTTAGCAAATTATCATTTGTGTGCATTTATTGTAAGAGTTATTTGAGAGCGGCTTAAGAGCCACAAAACGTTAGTCCCTTTGCAGTTTGTATCAGTTGATCAGTTGGGGGCTTATGTTTAGTTTAGTATATCGTCTGTGTATGTGTAGATACCTGACATTGCTATCTGTACCACAGTGAGATTGAATTCTATGCAATCATGTCTTACTTGAGCTGCACAATCTAGATTGCATGCGCCCAATCTAAATCCCAATCGTGTGAGGTCGAGTAAATGAGCAGGCAGGGAAAGCCTCAAAATGAAGCTCTAAATCGCGGTGCTCGTTCGTAGAAAATTTACGAATGGAAACTAAAGTCAATAAAATCACCTCACTATTTTTGAATGATGTTTACTTCGCTCTTAGCTCAGCTTGCATTTTAAAAAGTGCCATGAAAGTTTAATGACGCTCATTTAAATTTCAAAAACTATCATGAGATTTTGATGACGTTTGTTTCGATTTCATGATTCAGAAAATGTTATCCGAGGATCTTTGAGACAAGAAAAATATAAATGCAACACATCATCCCCTCATTTTTGAAGCACTGCATGACTTCGCTATCGTATTCTCTCATAGTTTGCATCAGAGTATCATTCATTGTCAAATTACTATTCAAAGTTAGTTCTCTTTTCAAAAGACCGAGGCTTTTACCAAGTAGAGCGGACTTTCGCCAGCATAAAATTTTAAAAATTTTCCCGTCTTGGTTAAAAATGCACTAAGAAAATTTAGTCGGTTCGTATCAGCCATTTCAGCGTTGAAACTGTGACATAGAAAGGCAAAAATTCTTCCAGTTAATATCCCCACGATATCTGACGCAAGTTTCTAGCTACATTTCGCTCTGCTAAAATATGAATGCTGTTGTTATAGTTTCACTATTAGGAAAAATACAAAGCATTCTACATCGAACTTCACATATTTTTACGCCCTACTCTGGGACAAATAATTTTATTCTATTGTTAACAAGATCACCGATTCTGCAGGATCTTTCATGTATCGATGATTTGACACAGTTTCCTTTGTGTAACAAGAAAGCTCTGTTCGAGCCGATAGGTCTTTTGCCAAGAAACGAAAGAAAATGAACTTCTATGTTCCAGGGAACACTTTTCTCTTTAAACGTTTATTAAAGAATATCTTTCACTAACGGTAGATGTGAGCCACATGAGAAGCACCCAAGGCAGCGTAGATGTTAAGGAAAGTCAGTGTCAATGAGGGCCGTAAAATGTCTGTCGTAGTTGTCTCCTGTATTACGAATTTAAATACTGCTCATAGAAATATCACTTCGGTAAAGTTCTTTATTGTTGATACAAAGGCAATCAAATCCCAAACGAAATTTCTGCGACGAAAATAACTTAGGTCGACATAATTATTCTCCCATATCACTGAATTTGTATTTTTTCACCTATTCAACACGAGAGATACACACACACATACACACATAATTTGATATCTCATCTCAGAGACGTGAAAACCGACGTTAATGGTTCTCGTAAACGATTCTGTAAATTTCAGAGAATAAACAACACTTGACCAAACTCAAGACATCGTTACTAAGGGTTAAGCATCACCAACGAGATGATATGGGCAGATTGATTGTCTTCGCGTTGTGCATACATTAGGGAAACTAATTTCCCCACAGAATTGAAGCAGGATTATGTACGAGTATAAGTTAATCTTTGGCTTCTCTGTCATTCATGACCTGAAGAGCCGATGCAAGGCTGTACAACGTGACTTCACATTTTACTCGAACTCAACACAAAGTAAGATTTCTAACACACAGCAAAAACTTTGAATAGATTAACATTAATGGCTAGGTATGTCTATTAAAGCATTGTAGCAAGACCAGAAGGTGGAGCTTTCTCTTAAGAGTAAAAATACACCGATTTTTACACGTCTTCAACTCCCGTGACAATGGTGAGGTGCTACAACGCGTCTCATGGCATGGCGTGACGTGATGTAACTAGAGGTGGCCTAGCGTGACGTGATGTAACTAGAGACGACCTAGCGTAACGTGATGTAACTAGAGGCGACCTAGCGGGACGTGTTGTAACTGAGGCGACCTAGCGTGACGTGATGTAACTCGAGGTATCTTGCGTGACGTGTTGTAACTAGAGGTGACCTACCGTGACGTGTTGTAACTAGAGGCGACCTACCATGACGTGTTGTAACTAGAGGCGACCTAGCGTAACGTGATGTAACTAGAGGTGACCTAGCGTAACGTAATGTGCCTGAAGTACCACGACTTAGTTTCTGGTGAAGAACGTCTCAATAACAGCACGCACATAATTCCACAGCAGCGAGATCGTTCTGTTCAGTACCTCAAGTCGGACAAAACGAGGCACGAACTACAAGAATGGAAAAAATTGTACCTTACCGCAGGATTTCTTAGGAGGCAACCACAGCTGGGCACGGAGCTGCGGTCGCCTGTCGTGTGCATTGTGTTTGTCGCTGTGCGCGTTGTGTGCTTCGGCTCGTGTTTATGCATCCTAGTGACCTAGTGTCTCCCTGGTGACCTAGTGTCTCCCTGGTGACCTAGTGTCTCCCAGGTGATCTAGTACCTTCCTGGTGATCTAGTGTCCCCCCTGGTGACCTAGTGTCTCCCTAGTGACCTAGTGTCTCCCTAGTGACCTAGTGCCTCCCTGGTGACCAAGGGCCTTCCTGGCGACCTAGTGCCTTCCTGGTGATCTAGTGACTTCTAGGTGAAGGCAAAACGGCTTCATCATAATAGAAAAGGCAAAAAGGCGCGAACATCGATTAAAGAACCAAGTCGTGAGGGTACTTGGCTCGAAACACTTATGCAAGCTTTTCACTTCATCTATAAAAACCACGTAGCATAAGTGAAAGTTTTTTTTTGCTTCTGTTGCAGCGATAGAAGCATTGCAGAAGCAAGCCAACTGTGGAGTCTCTTCACCTGCTCATGTCTCCTAACTCACCTGATCTTTGGAGCAATTAAATGATCACTGCATGTTCTAGGCATCGCTCGTATCAGCGTGCGAGACCCCATCATCGAGTGATGCATCGAGTTTGTGTTTCTCCCGTTTATTAATGCACAAACTTGAGGGTAAACTAGAAAATATTCGTTGAAATTGTTCGAATTCTTGATTTAAACTAAATTCCGAGATTTTTGGACGAAGTAACTTTTTCAGTTCCTTTCAAGAGAAACTGTGCTTAATTTTTTTAAACTTTACGAACGGAAGCGAGGGAACTAAGCAGCCTCTCCTGCTGCGATAACTACGGTTACTTTTTCAACTGGAAACGCAGCATAAAACAAGTTATTGCCAATCATTTTTTACACACGTGCCAGGCGCGATGAGTAGTTTCACATCGTGTCTACAAGAGCAAGTACTGCAAAATTAATGATGTTCTCTGAAATTGCACTTCAAATACAACAAATGTACTGCCATGCTTGTGATTTCCAGTGCACGTGTTTGTCTGAGGAAACAATTTGTTTGCAGTAGACGGCGTATGCAAATGTTCATCTCGTTGAAATTACCTTCGCTGGCGCTGGGAGCTACACCGCTGCTGGGGGGCGCGTCAGAACTACAATATTTTAAAATTCCTCCATGAACGCACAGTTCATCTTCAACTGTCAACGTATGCAAATTTGTGAGCTATTTGGATTACTTCACTCGGTGTGCCAAGAGGGGGTTTATTTTTCAGGGCTTAGGAAACAGACCCAAGCAGAAAATGAACTGTTTAGTTCGGTAATTTATTTCGTGCGAGGGCGTTTAAGAAAAGTCTCCCAATAATGAGCAGGCATCAGAATGGCGCCCAACGAAGCAGTGAATTTTTTTACATGTTTTATTCACGGCGATTGTTTCTTGCTGCCATCATTGTACGAGGCTGGTGTAATACAGCATTTAATCTGCTTGTTTTCTTGTGTGCACATCATTTCAAATGAAACTTAGATCATCTGTAGTTAACTAGTCCCCTTATAAACTAGCATATACTAGTCATTTTAAATTTCTATTATCTCTAACTGATAGAGTAGTTGTACGCTAGTTCATTTCCTGCTGAATTATCAGTTATAAAAGTTGACCGTCTCTAGCTGATCCAGTCACCATAAATTGAGATCAACTGTAGCTAAACTAACTGCTTGACCTTTATCCAGCTTTTAGAAATTCGACGGAATTTAAAAATAATAACTGTGGACCATCAATAGAGTATTTTACTCAGCCCAGAGAAAGTAATCCTCCGGGAAAATATTTGACAAAGAGTCAAAATGTTCCGACTAAAGAGTACGGGCCTCGATTGCATTGGTCAGCGAAGAACTAAGCGTGTCTAAAACCGTGAGAATAATAACTCGATCTCCAGATCTCAGAAAATTATCCTTATAGTGAAACATTGCTCAGTTATACCGGTAATTCCGACAAGGTTATTTAGACCGCTAGTCTTGCCTCAATTAGCTGTACGGCAATCGCCTCGGGCGTCGTGGCAGCCCTTTGTAGATCCATGCTGTATCCTCCATGCTGTACGGCAGCTGCTACCCGTACTGTCGTTTCATGAGTATTATTATTGGCCTTAAGAGATTATTTGTTCTACAGTACCGTGCAAGCAATACAGACATGTTTTACAATGCTGTACAAACTATGCAGGAATTCGATGAACCCATAAACAGTGGTACCTGAGAATTTCTTTTGAGTAATTACCCTTCAATACCTGAATGAAAACTTGCTAGAGACCTTTAAGCAGGTATCTGCGCAGGCAGAACAGAATTTTGACTGCTTTAAGACCTTTTTTCGCATTTGTGATCGCTAATCACGTCTCGAAGCTGATGTGTTGACGCAACTGAAGTGGTGCTCGATCAGTAAAACACGTCAACACCAGACACGTCAACACACAACACGTCAACACGCAACACTTCAACATGCAACATGTATACACCAGACACGTCAACACAAGGTTTTCCAAGCTCAGTATGAGACGGCTTCTTCGAATAAAGATACGATTGTTTTCTTACTATTTAGTGAACACAGTATTCTCGTGAGGTATTTGCTAAATACAGAGAAGAATAAGTCATACAAATCCAATTCAACACGCTTGCAATGTATTGAGCTGAAGACCCGTCGCGATTTTTCAGTTTCGAGGCCACGTCTTTCATTGGAATCACCGATGCAGCAAATGTTCCCCACTCTCACAGGATAAAGCAGCCATGCTCCCTGCACTCAGCATGACCCTCTACAGGCAGAGGGTAACTGCCTGTCGTGTGGTGATGTCAACTACTGCATTCGTACGAGTTCATCATGGTACTAATAGGTCAGTTTCAGAGAAACCTGATTTTCAAAATAAAAGGAAGAACCAACGCAATTGGGAACATCTTTAAGTAAAACTGCATCACGCTGCAGGCGGCACACACACAGCGGGGCTGTTCCGTCGGGTCCTTGCCAAAGTTGTTCGGATTTCTTCATTAGTCATCTCCGGTCTGGGGAAACTCAGACATCGGTGCACATCGTGGGTATTGGGTGAAGGCCCTGCAGGGCGTTCCTTCTTTTCTCTGTTTGAGAAACTGGGCGGAACATATCTGTAAATCTGATATTACGAAGTGACGACTAACAGCGTTAAATTTCATTTCCCACTGAAATTACGAGTCGATCTTTCAGAAAGGAATCATCAAGAGATTTCTGAAATGACGTAGATAAACGTACGCAAAAAGACACGAGTTTAAAAAGTAGGCCTAGAGGGGCTGTCTGACGACACTTCGTTTCACTCTGCTCTCCACATTACCTCACAAAACAATATTCACATTTCCGGTCCCAGTACGCGCACTGCATCACGCTTTTATTTTACCAACAGAAAGTGAATCTTATCTAATCGCAAATAATTTTGCTGCTCCAGTGTTGTAGACAGGGTGAAGCAGGCTAAACGTATGTATAAACCATACATACATAGGCAGCGGTAAGGTTTTATGTGATGCAGGCAATTAGGATGATAATGATATTATATATTATTTTAGTATGAATATTATCATATGCTGTTATGATAATAATAGTAAGGATATCAAAAGAACTTACATGTATGATAAGGGCAATCTATCTTAGACAACTTCTTTAATAATGCCTGCTATTATAAAAATAATAGCAAGAATCACCTGTCCTTATAGCACCTATTTTGTGATAATTCATTTCATTAGTGGGCTTTATTAATATTATTATGAATAATCGGGATAACAGACTTTGATGCAAGACCTGTCCAGTCACAACGGCTCATTTGAACAAGCAGTATCTTCACAAATTTTGACTTTGAAGCAGTGTGTATGTCAAAATTAAATTTGCAAAATTAAATTTGCATGCCAAAAAATTCTTCTGGAATTAATTATCGTTAAATGACCAAAATTCAGGTCTAAAATCGACATTTTAGCAAAATGATGAACCTCAGAAGCCGTGGGACTCAAACCCTTCTTCATTAGCTGAAAACAAATTATTAACCCGCACCTCTCTGACCAACACATATTTGTAGAGGAAAAATAGTCATCTAGGTCATGTGTTCCAGTTCGTGATGCTACTTTATTTCAACTGTAATTGCCATGATTTTCATCAGTGGCATTGTCATGGTAACGATGGTCACTTTTTTGACTGTGTATTAACCTATATGTATGATCAATAATTATACTGAACTAATTATTGATAACGTAATTGAAGCTTGAAGAGTTTTGTCGCTAATTTCCACCATTTTTGCGCGTTATCATGAAGTCATACGTACGTAAGTAGCAGGGACAACGGAAAGTCGTAAAAACTCTTCAATGCCTTAATGCCTTGTGAAATATTTTCAAATAATCCGAACGGAAGGAAAGTCAATCAAAAGAATCAAGAAACGAGACTCGTAAAAAAATTTGAAATGAGACTTTCTCGAAATTTGTACCCACTAATCGAAGGCTCACGAAAGCGTAGACTGAAAAAATAATCCGGCTATAAAAGCTCAACTAGCTTAGCTAATTAACTATCCAACGAGCTCAATCTCCAACTGAGCTGTTAATTAGGAAACGAAGTGTATCAACAGCATATCAGCAGCAGCAACAACTCAAACAATGGTCGCTGGCTGCAGGAAACAGCTAAGCTGCGAGTCTGATTTGCAGGGTAAAACTAGCAGGTTAAGTAGGAGATCTTCGGTCGAAAGTTAAGGGGAAGATGTTCGGTCGGAAGTTAAGTAGAAGATCTTCGATCGAAAGTTATAGAGAAAATGGGTCAACGACGAGCCGTTCTGCTACAGAAAGATACAAAAGTATCAAATGACCTCATCTCTGAGTGC
>VOMN01064306.1:0-26681 GCA_014899125.1 Orchestia grillus
ATATATATATATATATATACATATATGTTTACTGATGTGGTTTCCATTCTGTCCTCAAAACGTCTTTGAAACCATCCCACTGTCATGCGGGCTACCAATTCTCCAGAAAGTTCGGTCGAGTCCGCTTTGTCTCGGTCTGAAGTTTTCTCGAAGAACCTGTTGCTCTTGTTTGACTTGCTTTCGCCTTGTTCTGGCAACTGCAGGCAACTTAGACACAGAAGTATAACAGAATCGAGCTGGGTGGAGGCTTTACTTAGTTTTTTTTCGTTTTTCGAAAACATTTAATTTTTCCCTCGTTTTCTGACTGACTTTTTTCGCTGTACGGGTTTTCTGGATCTACGGTCGTTTGAATTAACAAAACTTTTTTACACCAAGGATAAACTTCAGTCTTTAAAACACAGACGTTTTGTACTTCTCAATATTTTTAGACTGTACTTGGTGAAAGTGGGGGCTTCCTCAAATTCTAACCGACATTCTAGACCGTGACAAATACCTTCGTTTTCTTCACACGTTTAAGTTCATGATTTATTCCTTAGTAAAATTAAGGTTTCGATGGTTGAAATACTTCGATGCTGAATTTGCGGCTAGCATGTTTTTGTACGTAGTGACCATAGGTTTGTGCCGCAAACATGAACTTGTTAAAAATCACCCTGCAAAAAATCGCCTCGGTGTTAGTTCAGCAACGCACGCGGGCAAACTGACTAAACTTTTGAAAAATGCACCTGACTTCATTCCTCGCTGCCGGAGTGAGATGGTGCATTGAGGTGGCCACTTTTATTAATTAACCCTGTATTGCACACATCTTCGATTCAAATTAAATTTTCTTTTTGCATGCGTAACCACCTGTTTTTGCGTGTAATGGGTATGATACGCATATGCTCTGTTGATAAGAAAGTAGGTATGTTCATTTACAGCCACCGTTGTTACGATTTCAATTCAAAATGATTTCTGAACAAACATTTAAATCTTTACGGAATGTAATGGATTGTTGCTTGACAGTTAAACTGCGCTTTAAAGGGCCTACACTGGCTCCCACGTGCTCCTCTACTCCAAAATTCTGGCTTAAGATCTTACCGGCATATCGAGATGAATACGATGCCAAACTACGTACGTTGTGTCTGACTGTTTGGTACCCAGTTACACTGTACCTGATTGTCCAGTCTAACTTGTCCGCCTGAACATCTATAATTGTGTATTGTTTTGGATGCCCAAGCACGGATATCGCGGTCCAACAGTTGATAATTAATAATCGCCGGGTGGCGAAAAAGTTAGACTGGGTTACCTTGTCTCCAATTACACTGCGCTCATCTACACTGCGCATATCCACACTGCGCACACCATATACACTACGCGCATCTACACTGCGCACATCTACACTGTGCACATCTACACTATGCGCATCTACACTGTGCACATCTACACTGCGCACATCTTCACTGTGCACATCTACACTGTGCACATCTACATTGTGCACATCTACACTGCGCACATCATCTACACTACGCACATCTACACTGCGCACATCATCTACACTGCGCACATCATCTACACTGCGCACATCTACACTGCGCACATCTACACTGCGCACATCTGCACTGCGCGCATCTACACTGCGCACATCTACAGAGTGCGTAATTACATTGTGCGGATCTACATTCCCCACAGCGACGTTGGGCAAATTTACGTCCCGCACAGCTACGTTGCATCCCACTATAAAGTGTACATCTACGTCTTATCAAACTGCATTGTGCACACCTACGTTGTGTGCAACTACTGATGTATAATTTCATATGAACGATAAAAAGATTACGTGCAAAAGACGGCTAGTCTTCGCAGTCAAAATGTGAGCTGAGGGCTCATTTCTAGATCAACAAAGCGTGTAAATTCATTCCAGTATAATATCGAGGTGCAAGTTCTTGCGAGTTTGTAGAGAGCTTTTTCAAATATGAACCAAGTTTGAAAAAGACCGAAAACTTCAGAAGCCTCTCCAGATGTTTTCTGACTTTTCTTGAGATGTAATTTTTCAGTTTGTAACTTCCTGAACTGGTTCTCAAAGATGAAATGTAATTACCAACGTTGCAAAAAAAATCGGCGTGAAATACTTCTTCATAAAATGTCTTGCGAGTTTAGACTCAGAATGCGAAGCAAAACAAGCTTTTGAGAAGATCAAATATGAAGTGACTTTCATGAAGTGAAGATGCCAAACTTCAGGTCTGATTTCAAAACTTTTAGAACAGACGACCCAAAATTTGGGCAACGCGTTCTCTGATCCTGCAGTGCGAAAATAAACAATTCTAATTTTATTTTCCTTCCATGGTGGAATTTGTACTATACATGGACTATTATGTTAACGTCAGCGTGTTTACTCCACAACTCATTTTTTAATACCCGCTTACCAATGTGTTTTTTCCATCGCCTTTTTCTCACGGCGACAAACAGTCTTCTCCATTTTAATGTGGCCGTAATTACGAGTTCACGATGGACGTTGGTCCGGAACGTCGTTAGCGGAATGACCTTTTATTCAGCGGTGGATACTCTCTTCTACTACGTCTGAGGTAGGCTACGCAGAATTAAGCTAGTTTATTAGCTACACCAAATACCGAAAAGGGATTTCAGAAAAGCTTCATTGTTCTCTCATCAAAGCACTCTAACGAGCTCCCATTGGGTGCTAATGGGACGACGAGACAGAGAGAGGAGCAGGAGAGTTACAGCGTGCCAGAGAATTCTTAGATAGGAAGGGGGAAAACATAACTTCGTAAGTAATCATAATCAGTAAAGTTATGAATTTGTGAGCCATTATACTGCACCGCCCGGAGCCAAGATTTTGACAGTCCAATCTTGAGGGGAAAATGCTGCAATTTGGGTTGATCAAGTTCTTTCCCACAAGTCTCCGGCATTTCATGATTGTAGAAAGAAATGAACGTTTACTTTTAGTTGTATAAGGTACCCAGTAAATGAAAAAATGCAGTAAGCTGTTGACCGAAGAAGTAAAACGAAGTACGAAAATTTTTTCGTCATAAAATTTTACCGTTTCATTTTCTAGAAAATTTCACTTTTTTACGGCACTGAAGATGGAATCGCTGCATTCCAAAACGTTGTGGTTGTCAGCATGCGTAGGTAGTTGTATAGTAGTTTTTACCTTTTATAAAAAGATATATTTTCGTCAAAAGATTCCCTGAATGTTTGCCATGCGTGAACCCGAACTCGTGCGCAAATCCTACAGATCGATATGGGGCTGTTCAAGAGGAGCCCAGTCTAACTTCCAAACACGCGTTCGGTATTCAAATAAAGAATTCTAACGTATATAATGATACGAGCATTGGGCCTATCCGTGACGCCACGAAAATAATTTAGAAGAAACGGGAAGAATACACACACACACACACACACACACCCTCCGATTTGCACGAGCTTTCTGCTCAACTTCGCAGCAAACTTTTCAAGTGACGTCCACCATGCCCCTCTTCTGTAAATCTAAGTAAAGAAAATGACCAGCTCCACCCGTATTGCATTCACAAGATGCAAGATTCCGACGTAAGAGGCAATAACTTGGACGTCCCAGAAAGTTGCTGCGAAATATGAACAAGATGCCCTCTGAGTCTCGGGTTGTTTCCTCCAGATTTTTACGGTATGATGCTGGGGAAGGAAGTCCTTTGCTCGTAATAACTGCTACAAGATTCTCAGAATATTATCACAGACGTTAATGATCTCCAAGCTTGACAAATATGCTGTTAAAGAGGCTGTTGAGCTTCTGGTGCCACCGTACACCACAGATTATATGGGCAAGTGGAACACATCGGACTTGGAACACTTGGTCCCTCTCGCCGATGTTGTACACTGTATTGGGTTGCCTGGTGTTGGAAGAAGTCCTGTGTAAAGTTTGTAGACTTGCCTTGGCTGCCGATCTGCTTTACAATTTCAGTGACGTTCGAGTTATAGGCGTTGGTAGTAAATCTAAAACGATTATTCAAGGTACACTGACGTGACACGTTTGAATAAATGTGTGCATATGTCACGTGATACGAGTGACTTGATTATTTTTTATGTTCATCTAATCAAAAATGCAAATTAAAGCAAATGGTTCACACGCTGAAAGTGAAAAATTAATTTTTGTAATCACTGTAAAAAGTAGCTGCCGGTCTCGATTCAAAAACTTAGCCTATGACGACACTGCGCCGCTCCACTTCGTCCTCACGCGTCGGCCGCTGTGTGAGGAGCAGCAAAACTGTGTTCTGTCATTGCCATCGATGTCTAAATATTCCATCATGGAGCCGATAGCTTGAATTAAGTCGAGTGAAACGAGTGGCTGTGGCCGACGGCATCTCCCTGACAGCTCTGATTGACGTGGCTCTCTAAAATTCAGAGCGATCGCCTCCACGTAATTATTCTTAACACGTTGACTCCGAAGTGGGTCATATATGGCACACGCGGTCATCTAACCTATCCTAATATAACCAAAGCACTATCATGTGTAAATAAAAATTCTCTTTAAATATGTGTTCATCAATCGAATAAGCTAGTTCTGATTAGAAAGAAAATTAATAGAGTAACCAAATTTGTGAAATCAAAATCTTTCATTTTTAAATTCGCAGTAGAGATATTTAACGGCATGTAATTTTACCTGTGCGGAGAATCGAAGTCAACGTGTTAATCTGAACTGAACTGTCTACAATTTGAGTACAAATAACGCTATCTATTGTCCGTCTGTTGGCCAGGAAGAGTGACGTAGACTCGCAGTACTGTGCTCAAACGTCCTCAATAAAACGAACATTCGTTTCCCTCGGGACTTAGAAAATTTTACCTTTAGTCACACATCGCAGGAATATCGTAAGGAATTCTAATTCCTTCACTCCCCCGCAGTTGCTTCAGACATAGTTTTACCGCAACCACGCTTTCAAGTTGTGACAAGGCTTTGAAATTATTTTTTCCCAGTGAAATTGTACTATTTTCGTTCCTAGTAATAAATCATGAAATTAGGGCTTATTAATTATTAATGGATGGACTTATGCACTTCTAAGAAGAGGCTACTAGCTGAAACAGTTTAGCCAAATTTAAATAGTTTAACTGTCAGTTCATACGCAGATGATACACATTAATGTATTTGTTGATCATGGGCCTGGATAAGCTACTTGAAAATCTTAAAAGTCATACGAGTTTTGAAATGAAGTAACTTCGTATATTCAAAGCGAAAAAGAATGAAGTAAAAGCCGGAACAAAGTTCAGGAGAGCTAAACTGATTCAGGAAGTTATGAGTTTTAGTGAATGAAAGAAGTTAGGCTGAGCAAATGCCAGCGAAAATATGACCAGCCAGGTTGATTTTAAGTGCGTGGAGGTTTTAGACCAGTTATACAGATTAACTTTAGATTAACACTGGTTCATAGAGGAAGTGAGCGTTGGCAGGCCATCGTACGCTGTTCGTGCCCGGTACGCTGTACTATCAAATTTGACGGCACTTCTTGATACGGACAGACATAAAAACTCAGTCGTCTGTCGTGCTTCTGAAGAGACGGTTCAGTTTTTAGTGAACGACCCAATAGCGTCCCAGTGCTAATTATAATTCGGTATTCCCGCACCCTCTTGAAAACCGATATGGTTTTCCCGGCTAACCCTTGAGCGCCCCCGAGGGCTACGTATACTGACGTATACGTAGCTGCATAAGGATTCTGCTCGTGTTTTGTAGGAACCTAAGTGCAGCCTAGTTGCACGTGCACGTAAAGCTGCAGCTCGTATCTCTTACTAAGCTGAATTCAGATTTAGTGCAAAAATAATATCGTCGTTGGAGTACTAAGAACAGCTCCTCTGTTAAAATGTGTCACAAGATTCCACATTTATGTTTCTATGCATAACTCCCCTCAACTAACTGACAGTGGCTAAAATAATATCCTTTCTTCCAATTTTCAACACCTCTCTTTGATAGTCTTCATGTTTGTGGTTGTGAAGTCCCGTGTGAGTTTGAGCAAAGTTTCAGAATTAGCTTGGCATGAGCCGCTTGAATAATTGAAATGAAGAAACTGCCCAAGAAAGTCTCTCGGCTCTGACAAGCACTTAAATTTGTTCGTAACTTTGAAGATGAATGACCAAAGAACAGCTCAACGCTGCTCAATTCTGCACAAACTCGGACGCAAGAGGCAGCAGCGTCATTACCGCCCTGAAATGCACCGAGTGTTCTGTGGTTAGAATTGTTTTGCTGCTCTAACGTTGTAAGAGTGTGTTCATTTATCATAAATTTCTAATATGTTCTAGAAACGTAATATGTATTCACAGATAACTTTCAACTATCTTAGATGTACCCAAAGATATCTGTGAAGTATACCAGGCAATTTGCGCCCATCGAAAATGAATGATAATAAATAATTAGTCAAATAGATATCTTTCTTCCAGTACAGGGTTTTGATTGAGTAGTAAACAACATATTACTCTATATCACATGTATTGATATTTTCAATGTTGTTTTCATCCCTATTCAATATCCAAGTTTCTTTCTCTAATAATTAATAAAGCCATTTTTTTCTAAATTCAGAAAATCAGTTCACGATGCAACGCGCGGTGCAAAACTTCAGCGCAGCTTCCTGTGCAAATTTATTGCCAGGACAAACTGAGGGGAACTGAGGGAGGACAAACTGAGGGGATCTGAGGGAGGACAAACTTAGGGCAACTGAGGGAGGACAAACTGAGGGGAACTGAGGGAAGACAAACTGAGGGGAACTAAGGGGAACTGAGAAAGGACAAGCTGAGGGAAGTCAAACTGAGGGGAACTAAGGGGAACTGAGAAAGGACAAGCTGAGGGGAACTGAGGGAAGTCAAACAGAGGGGAACTAAGGGGAACTGAGAGAGGACAAGCTGAGGGGAACTGAGGGAAGTCAAACTGAGGGAAGGTGAACTGAGAGAGGACAAACTGAGGGGAACTGAGGGAAGACAAACTGAGAGGAACTAAGGGGAACTGAGAAAAGACAAGCTGAAGGAAGACAAACTGAGAGGAACTAAGGGGAACTGAGAAAAGACAAGCTGAAGGAAGTCAAACTAAGGGGAAATAAGGGGAACTGAGAAAGATCAAACTGAGGGGAACTAAGGGGAACTGAAAGAGTACAAGCTGAAGGGAACTAAGGGGAAATGAGGGAGGACAAACTAAGGGGAACTGAGGGATGACAAACTGAGGGGAACTAAGGGTAACAGAGAGGATAAGCTGAGGTTAACTGAGAGAGGACAAACTGAGGGGAACTGAGAAGAACTGAGAGAGGACAAACTGAGGGTAACTGAGGAGAACTGAGAGAGGATAAACTGAGGGGAACTAAGGAGAACTGAGAGAGGACAAGCTGAGGGGAACTAAGGAGAACTGAGAAAGGACAAACTGAGGGGAACTAAGGAGAACTGAGAGAGGGCAAACTGAGGGGCACTGAGGAGAACTGAGAGAGGACAAACTGAGGGGAACTAAGGTGAACTGAGGGAGGACAAACTGAGGGGAACTGAGGGAGGACAAACTGAGAGGGAATTGAGAGGAGACAAACTAAACTGCTCGTGTAAAATATGGCCAGCGCTGTGTAGACGCCGTCGTTATCCTCGAAAATAGAAAAAGACGATAAGGAAAATAGATTCGTTGAAAATAGATACCCTGCGGAAATTTTCGGCGTACTCATCCTAAATGCATGGTAATTTCAGCAGTGTGTAGCTCGGGAGCTCATCCTGAATTAATTATTAATTTAAGAGCGGGATAGGGAGTGCTGTGAGAACATAGACCGTGATGTGCCAGATGTCAACATTTACATTCTGTGTTACTGTTTCAGCGTGAGCACCTGGGGTAAAATTAATTGTTCAGCAACTGGGAGTCCGGGAGGCACTTGAGAATTAATCCCAAATAGATAGCAAATTATTTTCATTTGTGTTTGCGATAGCATTTGCCATCTTGCACATAAACGGATTTGGAATCAGTAGGACTGAAGATAATTATCTTCAGTTCTATGAAATGTTTCATGAAGCCACTCGAATGCAAGCAGTTACTGTGAGATGAATATTCAGTACGGCCTGCCCCATAATATTCAGTCTAATATTCAGTACGGCCTGCCCCATAATAATAAGTCGAATATTCAGTACGGCCTGTCCCGTAATATTCAGTCGAATATTCAGTACGGCCTGTCCTGTAATATTCAGTCGAATATTCAGTACGGCCTGTCCTGTAATATTTAGTCGAATATTCAGTACGGCCTGTCCTGTAATATTTAGTCGAATATTCAGTACGGCCTGTCCCATAATATTCAGTCGAATATTCAGTACGGCCTGTCCCGTAATATTCAGTCTAATATTCAGTACGGCCTGTCCCGTAATATTCAGTTGAATTTACAGCAAGGTCTGTCACCAACATTCAATGGAGTATTCAGTACTGCCTGTACAGCAATATTCAGTTGAACATTTTTTTGCAGCCTCTCACGTAATATTCAGTTGAATATTCAGTACGACCTCTCACGTAATTCACGTAAGAGAAGTGTAAACATTTCATTTTAAGGTAGAATTATCCATTCTTTTTCACTGAAAAAATCCAGAGGCGCAAAAAGTCTACTGGTCGATACTAGTGCATTTTTCCGAGTAAACTCAACTGAACGAAAGCCATTGGAGCAGGACGGTATTTCCTCAAGCCAATAATTTTTACCCTCAAAGTTTCAGTAAGCGCGACAGCGATAAAACCAGAACGATGTTTCATCCCGCCAAAGTTCGGTACAAATTTAAAACTTCTTACAAACTGCTCAAGAGTTTTGAGACGAATGCTCCATGCCGAAAAAAATTCACTCGTATAATGGGTTGTGTGATTAGCACTTCGGTCATAAAAAAGGCCCAAGTTTTGCCGACTCTGCACAGGGAAGATGACAAAAGGGAATGATGGTGCACTGATCAGCACCTCGTCCAGACTTGGGATCTGAGACTCGATCTCGAGCTCTCACTTTATGTGGGTTGACACGCTTTGGCATCGTTCGTCGGGGGCACTTCAAAACTGAACCTGATGCCTTTTTTCTGAATTCCGTTGTTAAAGTTGAGAACATGGAAAACGATGGATTCTCCGCATTTGATCGCTCATTGTTAAGTACTGTTTCTTTTATGAAATTGGATGATAACGAACGTGTGTACTTTCCCAGAGTGGCACGCTTAGAGCCTTCATCTGCAAACCTATTCCTCTCGCCTGTTGCTGCCTCACGGTCTCAGACTGAAGTACCAGCTCGTGGTCACACAAAATGTTTGTACATCCATGAAGTATGAGCAGATATTTAACGATGACAAATTCACTCGCATAGAGAAAAATAGCACTTGCTGTTAACGAAATTTTTGAGTAATTTTTTGTTTATTTTTGAATTCGATGACATGATTATTTCACTGAACTGAACATTCCAGCTGTCATGTTTGTTTTCTCCCAATAAATGGAGAGCAAGTCATCCCCCTCTTTAGCGAATCGCTCGGTTGTATTAAAAATCTTGATCATTTGAACCTAGTTCACCACTTTTACAAACGTAATATTACTAGCCTTGGTGAAACAAAGAACAACTTCAATGAACGGTTCTTCAAAAAGTTGAGAACAAAGGCTAACGCAAACTCGTCGGAAAAAGAAAAAAATATCTCTTTCTGTGGAATTCCCAAACAGTAATTTCCGTCAGTTCACTGCAAGCATGCATGGCGGTCACGAGCTGGGGAACTGAGTGCTGTGACCGTACGCTATTCTGGTCCGGATATTAAACTGGTAAGGTTTCTGCCCTGGCGTCCTCGGATTTTATTTAGTGCTTCCTGAAGTTTATAAAGCCTTTAAATTGTTGCTGATCTGCCCTCTGCTGCTACACAGCCGCAGGAGCATCGAAGAATTGTGTCTCATCATAGTGAATTCATTCTTAAAATAGAACTTCCATTTAGCTACACTTGGCTAGAACGTATTTATTTTGTACATCTATGTACATTTGATGGATTACGATGATGTTAAATGCAGGAGCCCAACAATATTCGAGTGATGAGTTATTCCTCGTGAAATTGGACCAGCGATCGATGTTAATCATACTCGCATGTGACTCCGGTTTGCTCTAGAAATATGTGCTCCGTAATGCGCAAGGTAACTACTTTGATAGACTGAAAGAAATACTGCAACGTGGCTCTCAATTGTATTTGCGCTCACTGCAACTTCAGAATGGGCATTGATTGGACCCCTAAGCCCAACAGTTTGCATAATATCAGTTAACAAAAATTTGCGAATCGAAGTTTTTTGCTGCTGCATTAGATATGCTGCTTGTAAATGGCTACAAACTTTTCTTTACCCTGAACGTAGGTTCTTCATGGAATTATTTCTAAAAAGCTCACGCTGTTCACTTCTCATACATAACGATTCAGGAAGTCTTCAACTTCTCCGTGAACTGCTTATCGAGAAGTCCACATTCTTCCACTCCTCATAGCGTATTTTTCAAGTGATACATGATACCTGTTCCCATACATCCAGCGCGAAATGTCATCCGTAAAAAGCGACGGACAAGAACAAGAGAGTCCTTCACGGCGTAAACTAGTTAATGCATCAAATTCATTTTTTGCAGGAGCACCGTGCTCGATCCTGTTAGAGCAATAAATAACTCAGGAGGACAGTGATGGCAGGCGGCGCCAGTATTTCAGCGATGTGTCCACGGAACAATTAAGCTTGACGGTCTAATGGGGCGTGAGATCCTCTATACTGCAATGTAATATAGAAAAGTTTCAAAGAAAAAGCCTTTGTTTTACTTCTACAAGATCCCTTCTTGATAATGAGGAACACAAGGCTGCGAGTGACATGAGTATCAGAACTATGCATAATGGGACCGTCAAAGCGATGGTATTCCCAACGCAATGCTTGCAGTGTATCTCCATGGTATGGAAAGAATTACGGCAGTTAAATATAAAATAAAATGATTAATACTCGTAGAGGATAGTGAGGCATGGAAATATAATTCAGTGAGCACTTGAACAGAGCAAGCAGAGGTAGAAAAGTACAACTACGGGATTTCTTACGAAGGGTAGTGGATGAGGACTCGGGTAGCAGTTGGAATAGGTTAAGAATGAACGAGGTCTCTACAATATGTGCAGTCTCTCGTTATATAAACAGTTTGGCAATGTAACATAGCTGAAATTCCGGACATTATTATGAAGCTGTGTGAGATCCATTACTACAAAGTTAGGTGGCATTTTGGAGCCAATCTTATATTCTCATACAAACTCCCGCCATACTCCTTCTCCAGTACCTACAAGCGAGGTAAAATCAACGCATCCAATTACATATCGTGGACGAATATCTTTAGAGACTAGAGAGAATTCCACTCAATTCGAAGATAATGTATTTCCTTTTTGCTTATTTTTACGCATTTCCATGAAATTAATGGAAGCTGATTGTACGGGAGAACTTTCCCGTAATTTCGAAAACATTCGAAGGCATCGCATGGTACTTTTTCAGCATTTTATTTCTGATCAATTTATTTCATATCGTATTATTTCAACAGGAACTTTTTCATGGAATGTGAGGGAAAATGAGAAGGAAAAAATGTAGGAAAAAAAAAGAAAAATGGGAGGGAAATTAAGGAAAAAATGTGTGTGGGGGGGGGAATTGTTGATGGAAAATGTGGGGGATTCAGTTACGTAGTACGAGCCAAAAGATCATGAGAGATGGTGGTGTAAATTTAGAACCCTCTGTCTCACGGAATTACATTTATGTTAAGGACGGCGAGGTTTTCAAAGTGCCTGTCGACTCTAATGAATCGTACATATCATACAATTTTTATCCACTGAATAGATTTAGAAACCATCGCATTCGAAAAAGCTCTAACACGATCTTTTTAGAACTATCATTCGAGTTTGAAACATGGGACCACTCTCCGACTACGGAGGTGCGATGCTTTTTTCATGTAGATTCTACACACGGTTAGTATGCTTACTGTGCAACTGGCAGCGTTTAACGGTATCAAGTTAAATGAATTTTTGGATTTACTTTTCTTCAACATGCATAGTAACACCAGCAGTACGACGGATACAAGTGAACTGAGCGCTAGGAGTCAGCCTCTAATTACGAATATGTTCCGCAAGTCCACATCGACCAATCAGTTGCTTGAATCATGCTATCTTGTTTACTACGATTGGCTATTTCTTGTAACCAATTCTAACCATTCCAAAGCTACGGATCTATGCAACCGTTTTTAATTTTTTGTTGCAGTGCAGCTGGCATTCTAAGAAAACTTTGCAAATGCGTAAGCGTAATGCAGAGATAATTAAAAAGTTCTTAAAAAGTTGAAATTTTACATCACATAATTTGGTCTGTCTGATAACACCAAGTGACTTGATCGTATTATCCTATTGCTTCACTTATACTCTGATGACGAAAAAACAGATCTCTTGATAAAAAAAGAGATCTCTTTTCATATCTTAAATAGCGATTATGGTCATAATCAATATGAAAATCTCATTTTCATATCAGTGTCAGAGTACAAAACCTTTCATAAACCGATGTGTTGCGTTTCCGCAGCACACTAGCGCTCCAGAAATACACATATCCCTTAAATTCCGATACATTCGTTAGCACACACAGCTCTGTTCAGATGATCTAGGTCCAAATCCCATAATGCCGTCCAACTGATGCCAGGCATGAACAAAAATTTCAATCAGGCCCGGAACGAGACGCAGATTTAGAATTACTGAACGGCATCACGCTTCCCTCGAACCCCTTGCTGACTCAGCATTAACCGTCGGCGATTCAAATGACTTTACGACTTCATTTTTATACGGCAATGAAGCCCGAGCGCTAGCAGTAACTTCGAGTTTTCTTAAATTATCGAACATCGTCATCCGTAATGGGGCCCTGAGAGCTCTGACTGAAAATAAATCCGATACAAGTTTGGCTGGACGTTGAAAATTGACCCGAAAGTTCACGAAAATTTTTAACGCTGATATATAGTGTTGATATTTTTATGTAGTCGTACTTACGGAGTGGAAAAGGGATAGGATTACTTTTTCCTGCTGCTTTGTTCCGGTTAAAATATAGCATTTGATTTAATCAGAGGGCTCCAGGTCACATTTCTTCCAACCTTTGCTGCAGCCCCCGAACATGATGTGCAGTTATGGACATCTGAACTTAAAGTGTAAAAAACTGATTAGAATCAATAAAAGTGAAGATTTTAATCATTTATTTGTAGAAAATGAATTTATTCAGAGTGGTGCCCTAAGTCTTCCTTTTGTAGTTGAAATATCCACGCGGAATCTCAAGCATTTAAGAAGTGTAAATAATTAGAATAATAGTGAATGAAGGTCAGCATGACTACTTTAAAGTTCTCTAGAAGATAAAGTTGATCAAATACTTTAATTCAATGAGCAGGTTTGAGTATTCGATTTACTCACGGCACTTCAAGGGTATAGTTTCAAATATCATGTGACTTAGGGACCGTGACATCACATGAGGGTAAATAATTACCCCCATGTATACATGTTGTACGGTCATAAAATTTTGTTCGTATAGGCATGTCGGAGTTCCTAAAGCTTTGAAAGCTCAGACGTGTGTGTATGTATATAAGAGGAACCTTACGTGTAACAAACCCATTAATTTTGTGGTACCTATTTAGACAGCACACGTCAAATGGGCTATAGAACAAGAAAATCGTTGTGTGTTCTGGACTTAAAGAAACTCCTTCTAGTTATAAAAATAGGCGTATTTTACGGACGATTTGTTAAAATACGCATAATTAGTTTAGGGAATCGCAGTTAGTCAACAATTACCTTCGTTTGCCCCTCATGCAAGTCATGCTTTCTGAAATGTGATTTCTGCGCTCTAATTTTCGCAGTAAGATGAAATAAATAACGCGTGACGGACGAAAATAAAATCCACGCAAAAAATGTGTCCCAATTAGCGAACGTGCGCACCAACGCTCTTGAAATATTCGACAAGATCAATAACGCGTCTCAGAAAAGAGGAAGTTTAAATTCATCGGTATTTGAAGCGAACCCCAACCTCTTTGATCAGGTCCGCATTATGATGAGGATGAGCAAAACGTCAACGAACATTGACTTCACTTCGCCCAAGACCGATCTTGCGTGTGCAAAACGCACTAGAATTATTTAAAACTATAATTTTATGAGAAGCGTGAGACGGCGTTCCTGATTTTAGTTTCACAGCAAGCATTCAACTGAAGAAGAGGCAAGTCTAGCTCAAGTTAATCTTGGGCATCTAATTTTATTTAATAGATTAGATCATCAGTTAATTTAAAGCTCCATAGCTACATGGAATGCTGTCTTAAGAGGGCAAAAACAAGGGATCATTTAGCATAGACTTGAGAAAATGTAGAAATTATACACCGGTGTGTTCCCCAAAAGAACTTCCTGGTGATTGAAACAGTTAAGAAAAAAGAGAAAGAAAAGATAAAGAGTAAACAGCGAAGAGGGAATAAAAATGAGAAAAAGCAAGGTGAGCACGAAAGATAGATGTCCCGAAGGCCTAACTAGAGCTGAGGTAGCCTAACAGTGTCCCCCTAGAGACGCTAGTCTCCATAGTATTGGATAGCCAAGCCTAACTAACCTAACCCTATAGCCTATGACCTTTCCTATGGCACCAATAATATGTTATTCATTCGTCGAGCTAGATTTTTGAAAATCATGTCTTTGTAGAATAGGAAAAAATGACTCGAGGTACGAAATATATTTAAACGAAGTTTTTTACTCACCAGTTTGAATTAGAAATGATTATCTGCAAAGCTACACGACTGCGTGAATATAATATCTTCGTTAGTGGCTTGCAAAAATCCAATATATAGATATATATATAATACGAACACTCATCATAGAATCAAAATTACAATGACACATGGAGCAGCCCTGTAATTAGCATACATACATAGCTTAACATTAAAAAACTCGTGCCATAAGCAACGCATTAATCCTATACACCCCTCTTTAAATGGTGCAATTTTCATACCCGACAATGACGATAAATAAAACGCTTCTCTCCCCACAGCTTGTGGACCGCATCGAACAAAGCAAGAGCATTCCGTCGCTACAAATACGGAAGCGACAGACCCCACGGCGTGCTGTGTACATCATATACTCGTATATATCGAGCGTCAGCATGAGCTGCAGTGTTTATTTCAGAACGGTGATTCTTCCCGCCTCTCCCGTGTCTCCCCAGGGGAGCACAGGGCTAGAATACAGAGCGGTTTCCTCTCCGGGGTGTGAGAAGAGGCCTATGTGTGTTAGAGAGATTGTCGGGAGAAAATGTGTAGTGGGAGCTGCTGTACGACTGCAGAATAATCTGAAACGGAATGCTGTATTTTTGTGTACGGATCTGCTGTGTATACTCTGACATAAAATAAGGATTGAAGTTTGATTCTCGAGAGATACAAGTCAGGATCAGGAAATGAATCACAATTTCTCCCCTACATGATCAGGGTTACCGTTGATTTTGTTTCTTGGCTCAGGAAGGAGCTGGCCTGCTTCCATTAACCCTCTGCTCCGACAAGGACACGTCAACTCGCTTTGAGACCCATTAGGTCTAATTCTTGAAGTGAGCACACACGTTAAAATTCCGATTGAGAATTAAGCAAGTTTGAAACGAGTTCATTCGTACATCCTTCGCTATCCTGGTATAAGCCGACCATTTTCGAGTGTACTCATGAACATGGAAAAAAAACAAAAAAACACTTGAATACGGGACGTTTCGTTAGAATACCTGCTGCCAGAGAAGGACTTGAACTTAATTCAAAATTGTATTCTATAACTTCTGTGTGTAGAGCAAGCGATCAGTTATATCCATCTTTCATATATTTCCCAGATTCGAGAAAGAAATATGAAATGATACATCAAAGATGATACACCATGAAGAAATGATACATCAAACGGTCTATTAGACCTGTGGACCGGAATTTTTTTTATCGAACAGATGCAGCTTTGCGCTTCATGGCAGTAAATGGGAGTTTGATGATATTGTGATTCAAACTTCACTGAAGTTAATGAACAAATTTTAAGGTCATAGAGAAAATTTCATTGTTGTTCGGTTCATTAGCGAGCGTTAAGAGCTGTAAATAATTATAAATAAGCATAAATTATTCTCGGAACATCCCGTGCTCCGATTAAATCCCATGAGACTCAAACGCTCACGTTGGATAATTGATGCAGAGGATGAAAAGGACATCATGACTGTCGAAATAATCTAAATTTTATCAAATTAATTGCTGCCTTTCCAATGAAGTCTTCGAATATAATGAGGTAACAAGTTGTACCCAGAGGTGCATTGGATTGCAGTTCACTAAGCAAGGTTGATAAGAAATGAAGCTTTTAATTCTTGAGAGACACAAAGCAAGATCAGAAAATGAATTATAACTTCTCTTCAACACGATCAGGGTCACTGTAGCCCTTCTTTCTTGCCTCGGGAAGAAGCTGTTCAAAGAAGCTAGTAGCTTGGCCTAGTGCCTGTTGAAGCAAAGGCAAACAAAAATATCCAGCGCTAGTTTTTGTCCCTCAAATTTTCCCTGAAATTCACCCTGCATACGCTGCCTGTGGGACTGCTACAAATATGCAAAATGATAGCTGTTTTATAGTCAAAGATTCAAAATAATTGCAGCCGAATTGTGTGCTGTGGCACTTCCTCCCATGGATGAAGTTATGCGATGAAAAAATCCGTACTGTAACAACACTATATGATTACCGTATCATTATATGCATACTGTAATAACACTATGAGTATACTGCTACAACAAACAATGCATATGTATATAACAACGAGTGTCTAAAGCCCTGAAGAAACATCAAGCTTCAGATAAAAGTACAGGAAAAGTTTGGAAATTAATTTCGGGCAACTAACTCCTGGAACTCAAAAAATTTTTAGGCTTTGTCGTTAGACGTTGTCCGACATTCTGTACAGCTGCTTCGACAAACGATGGAAGGACCACGGCCTCATCGCTTGAAGAGAAAAATGCAAAGTAAATGTTTTCTGACTTTACGGAAGATAGACGTAGTTAGTTTGGAAACTTCATCGTGAACGCCTCTTCGGCTGAAACAAAGCAGGACCGCAATTTTCTGCGCCAGGTGTCTAGGTGTCGTACACTAAAGTTCTACGTCGTTACTATCCGTTTGCTTTCGTGTGGAGTTGGAGCATATGCACCGCAAACGATCGTACCACACTGAAAATACAATTTTTTAGAGGACGAGAGAAATATAATTTGTCATTCAACTGTTAATAGCTTACGGGACTCTGTTACGTAGATACTCCGGGCAATCTCCAAGCAATGTGCAATCTGGTGCAGGGATGCCTTCGGCAAGCGAGCTGAAATTAGATGAGGGTTGACAAGAAATCTGTTATGGCGGCTTCATTTGAACGTTGTACGTATGCTTGTCGTTACTCCGTCGCAAGCAGCGGGCCCTCGTATTGCGTACGAGAAAAATAGAGTTTTTTTTTATTTCAACTATTGATTGCTGATTAGAAAAAAAAGCGCAGTATTTAGTGTACCTCAGGTATTATTGATGCCATCGGTTGCATTGGTATATAAGGACATAATATAAATTTACCCTTTAAATTTCATTCTGTGTACAGTTTCTTTAGATGAGAGAATTTATGGAACAAAATGCTCGAATTCAGTTGTCCCTCATGATAAGCAGCATAAGTTTTCTAAGTAGCGCGGCAATCTAAGACATTTAAGACATTTCGCAGATTCGATTTATCTGAAAAATTGTCACTTTCTGCCCGCAATGACTTTTGACCACGAGAACTGTAAGGGACCCCGCGGAAAGATCAGTCTTAAATATTTAGGAAATCGAATGGATTCGTTTCGAGAATTCCTTATTTATTATATTAAAAAAGGAGAGTTTACTGTCTTTTTTAAAACATTCAGCTGCTTTACAAGGGGTGATAAAAACGTACTTAAGCTCTGGACTTGAGCTAAACCTGATTTAGCGTCACTAGATGATTACCTTGACCTCGACCACGAGCAATGAACTTTTACATGACACTGGAGGCTACGATTCTTATTTTGTTGTACAAGAAGACTGACAAAGGCCTCGCGAAATAGCAGTTACCAGGAAATTAAAAGAACTGGCATGTTGAGGGTACTACAAGGGAGATGACCAAGCAGTTGCCCAAAAAGTTACAAAATGGCTGTGAAATTAAGAGCAGACGAGAATGACTCAGGTAACGCTGTTTCAAAAAGCTTCTAGGTTAGAGAAGATATATGTGAGTTACAGTTGGAATACTCATCGCCAATGAAACTATTTCATAATAGAGTACGGAAGGATTTCACCTCTGTTGAGTAGTCCTACTATTCAGTCCTCCACCAGATCAGGAGCGAGATAATTCACCAATTGGCGTAGCGAGGGTGCGACGACCAGAAAATTTCAAGTGTTTTGATGGAATGAGAGACTGTTCGCTCTAGGGCGCAGGAGGGGATGGAATTTATGAACTTTTACCAACCGATTTACATGATTATTATTCACTAAAGTTGGACCTGAATAGAAATTGTGTAACTATGAATAATGACCGTGTAATTTTCTGCGTGTATACGATCTGGCAAAAGGTATAAACGAAATTTATTTCCGAGAGCATAACTTGGTTTGATGAAGCCTGGCCGCACTATTGAGTATGGTTCGTTTTGGCTGGGATCCTTTGATGAGAATCTTAGAATATGGTAACGGAGAACGATGTAAACGGGACCATTCATCAGCACACTACATCAGAATTTGATCAGTAGCTTTACCAGTTCCTTGTGTACGACTCAATTTCAATTCGAAAGCTTATGCCATCATAAGAATATGAGGAATCAACGCTGAAAATATACTTAGCTTTTGTACTACATCCTACGGTCAGTGACGGAACGTTCAAGTCTTATGACATAGGACGCATTCAAAAAAGCTTAGTTCAAGTGTCCTATTAAAAAGCGTTCCCCAATATGGCGAGAAGCGAGCACTGGTCCTAGACGCGCTGCGGGAGCGGCTTACAAATCTCGACCACCGAACTGCCATATTTCTGACGCCGAGTTTTGTGAAAAGTGCATTGAAATGCCGCTCCTGACAAGCCTTGAGATTAACGGCTGCCTGCGGAATTTATTGCTGACATGGGGAGCATCTTGATGGGGAAGCAGGGGAGGTCTCCACGTCGTGAGCTGTGAACGCTCCAACCTATAACACCGCGCCCAACAACGCGTATTCACGGAAGGATTTGAACGCCATGGTGAATGTGAGATATTCGTTGATTTTTAGGGAATCTCAGGATAAAAAGTAGACCTAACGTCAAATAATAAATGCTAAAAACGAACGTTTCGGGCAATGAAGGGGAATTTTTCGAACCTGAATGATGTCTGTTGTGACTTTGGTTCTTCTTTTTATCTTCCTCATCTTCTGTGTCAAGTTGATGAATGTGTATGCAGGTAGATGTGTGAGGTTAGCAAATATACATATGGTAATGCCGAATGCATGGCATATACCCGGGATATGTACTGTAATTCGAGGTCAAAATTCTCGAATTTGAAAATCCTACTACCGACGGTTGAGTGGGGTTTAAATCCAGATTTATTGCATCAAAGACGTGCATCAGCTAATTTCATCAACTATTGGACCATTTGATGTAGGAAATATTGGTGCCACTGCTAAATACATATATCATAACTTCTGTACAGAACCTTGTGAGTGAGGAGCAGCCCGTTGTCAGCGGTACATCACAAATAAATATTCAATAGTAAACTTTTCAGCTACACACATACATATATTTTTTCAGTCGAAAAACTCCTGGACAGTTCAATTTATGTATAAAAGTAAGGTCTACTTACACTTAAAGTTCTATTAACATCG
Source organism: Orchestia grillus (assembly GCA_014899125.1). Lineage (NCBI taxonomy): Eukaryota > Metazoa > Arthropoda > Malacostraca > Amphipoda > Talitridae > Orchestia > Orchestia grillus. The sequence goes on from VOMN01064306.1 coordinate 19,792, forward strand.
TATTTGTTTGAAAGAAATAAAAAGAGTCGTTATTATCTAGTAAAACCCCTTCAGTTTGTTTTATGTGACGATACGTAAGAGCGTTTAAGTTATGTACAATCATAAAAAGACTTCATTGAAAATTATTCGGCGCCATCCTTATTGCATGGTAAAAAATTTAAACAGTGAGCGTAACAAGAAATAAAAGTGTTACTGTTAGCAGCTGTTGTTTGTGTTTGTTTGCACAAGTAATAATGACGGGACGGCTTTCCAACATGGTCCGTGTGAAAATATCTACGGATTTATAGAGTTACGGATGATTTATCTCATGTGCCACGTCCAAGTCTCTCATGTTTTATTTTTAATTTCGTTATTTCAGGCGCGGCATGTCCTATAGTCCTGAGCTTTAGGTGGTTCAATAACAGGGATTAGGAATTTTTGACGGGCGCCAACCATATACTGTTTCTCGTGTACTCCACGACTAAAAGGCTTCGAATGGCCCTCAGTTTTGAGCGACGCTCCGACTCCTTCTTCTTAACGCAACTTTCGCTGGTGTTCAGATTAAATATAAATTCAACACGCTGTAGAAACATGTTTATAGGATGCGGTTTTACCCCCACAATTTGAGTATTTGACTTTTATCACGCAACACACATGGCGTATTTTAGGTACAGGAGAATTGCTGAGCGCTGACCCCCTCTTGATTAATTAACCCTCTGAGGCTCTAGCAGAGGTCTGTGGGCGCACCACCGGGAAAAAAGGCTGTAGTTCTTTTATTGCGATGCCATAGAAAGTTGGAACCAGTACGTCTCGGTTCCACTTTCGGAAAATTAATGCCTGTTCATGATTTTTACTTCCTCAAGCATTAAAACGAGTTTTATAAACTCCGCTTATTTCGCAACGAAACTTAGTCCTTCACCTGGGTCTCAAAGCGCTGATTAATTACACGGTATGCGTTTGTATTTTTTACTAGACCAGGAAAGCTGTTGATGTAGGAGGATGTTTGCTGGTCTTTAATTGGGCAGGCAATTAAAGGAAGACGCTTGCGATCCTGAGNTGTTTTCACGACTACTGCTCCAGAAACGGAGCGTGAGGCGTGCCGCTATCGAGAACACTCGTTGCGTGAACATTCATCTTGCGTTCTAATTAAACGGAGCCCGAGAAACCCTTCGTACTTCCATTTAAGAGAAGGGACCTTTTGAATTCCCGAAAAGGTCGCAGCAGGGCTTCAATGAAATATGCAATATTTCATTGAATGGTGCACAACGTAATGATTCCTTTCTAAGGTCTATATGAAGTCTATAGCATGAAGTCTATATGGTTCACAACGCAGAGCTTTATATAAAAAATTGAAGATCTACCAGTGCTAAATTGGGAATAGGTGGAGCGATATTTTTCTTCCAAACGCTTCTGTCTCGCGGTGCAATTGCCACGGGAACTCATTAGCTCGATAGGGGTTCATTAAAGAACTCATACTAGTCGCTTACATTCAACCCCACTAAAAGGTCATGAGCACAACGAAGAAAACACCACAATAACTGCGATAGTGCGTAAGGGAAACAAAATCTAGAGAGAAGGAACTTACAGTCCTTATTTGGGGAGCTAGAGATGCATCGAAATAGCGTGAACACTTTTAAGGGCTGGAATTTGGAGAGAGATCTGTTAAATTGCTGAGGTTAATCAGTAAATTTTTCTCCGCTTATAATCGATAGTTTTACGAAACGTGGGAAATACTTTGACACTCACTTTAGATACGTATACCTGAAATAATGACTTGATATTCAGACATCTATGTGTCACCAGCTCTCATGAGGTCGGCCAACCAGGGTGTTTTTGACATGAAGATATGTTTTTCTCGAAGCAGCTGTGACGCTTAAGGGTCGTACGGCTTGTCGAAGACCATGAGAAATCACCATTTCATCTTCGTCGTCGAGTAACTTTAGAACCTGCAAAAAAATGCACTAAATCACTGAAAGGCGCCCATGCAATCAGCGGAGTTCAATGGGGGTGGCGAGCTTTCGCTATTCACCTGAGAATAAAATGCAAATGTTATTGATGAATGCAGGATGGAGTGCAGTCCAGATGTGCCGGGCTTCTTCGCGCTGCTACATTTCTTTTGCACCTTTTCCTCGTTGTGAGGTAAATGCAGACCTAGATCTCCGTCGCAGTACAGTCTCAGGAGAAAATCACTGGAGATTTACACTTTGTTTCGGTAGAGAGAACAATTAATGTTGGAAGTTTGTGGAGCATGCGGGAGTAAACACGTGACGTCCCCGAGGTTTTGACTCAGTTCTTCAAATGTCCGTTGGTTTGACTCCAACGTTAAGCCAATTAACTGAGGAAATGTATTTCAAAGTTTTATTATTGTTATATTACATCTTTTTGGAGCTTGAGTTCAGTTGGTTTCAGATTCCTTTTCACTGCTCTATGTTGTGTCGAAGGGAAGACACACAAGTTATTCACTGCTCTAATTTCCATTTCAACATTAATGCCTTATGACGTAGGACTGAAGATTATATTGGTGAATTGACAAAGCGTAACTAACAGCAAGAAAGCTTGACAATATTTTGCATCCGTAAATAACCTACTAACTTTCACAAATCGTAATATAAATTTGTCCATTATATTTCTCTACGTGTGTGTAACGCATCCATCTTGAACATTATCAGTTAAAGAGAAGATATTTACATGATAGTGAAAATTGATACTCGAGTGTTAACGTGATATTGAAATGAACCACTAGAAAAAAATCATTAAATCTTACTCCGTCATTTAAATCAGAATTTTGTTCCAGTGACACTAATTCCAGGAATAAGTGGAAGTAATGAGTCGTCAAAATGTCAATGGCGCGGTTTCCCACACTTACTGCTATCTAACCACGAGAAACACACGGGCAGGGCACTTCCTGAGTACAACCTCACTTAACATATTTGCATTTTCCTTAATTTATTTCCTAATTTTTCCCCAGCGATCGGAAGTGCAGAGCTAAGTAAATGAGGGTAAAGTCACAAGTGATTTTAAGGGCCTGGTTCTTATGTTTCCACACTCGCACGTGGACAAAAGCTTTAGCCAATGGAATCTTCCCCGTCAGTGACTCGTTTTGACGGACATTTTACGCGTGATCATAGCATCCGTACTTGCAACACTTTATTAAGCACGCTGGAGACTTTGTTGACCCAATCTGTCCTAAAAAATTACAGCAAAAAGATGTTTTTAACTAAGCCACGGATATGCAAACGATCTTACACAAATGACACGCAAACTCAACAACGTCTAGGCTTCAACAACCGTGTTTTGTTTCGCGAACGACTATTTTCTTTCTGTTTACTAGCTCGCCTTTGCTACAGCCGCCTCCATGTCCCTGTAAAGTTCAAGATTTAACAGCCGAGGGAGTTCTTTACTTCGCTCTCAATATTATCTCGCTAAAAGAAGTCTTGTATTAGACGAGGTTCCAGAACATTGTAGACTGGAAGTTGTCCACCGAATTCTATTGAGGTGATATGGGTCTCTGAAAGGTCAGTTTAGGTGGTTTTTGTGGAGAATTTTCGCAATGTTAGGGTCTCTTCCACACAAAAACCATTTGTGCTCCAAGAAAATTGAAAATTTCTTCGCACGCGACCGTAAAAATAAATTAGTCACAGGAATGTCCAATGTTTTAATTCGGAGGTAGACGTTGAGAGGAATAAAGTCTTAATTTTTCTATGCGTAGGTACGAGTATAAACTTTAAATTTTCCTAAGTTATTTACTACGACTAAACCTTGATATAACTAAATAGAAATGCGTTCATGTTATCATATTCTCAAGCTACTTGCTTCCGCATAGAATAATGTTTATAGACGCAAATGTAATGTTCTTCTTGCATTCCATTGTTATTAAAAAGCGTTTCCTGAATAACGACATGATTTCGTGTTTGGCTAACGGAAATTTAGAAATTTTCTATGTTTTAAAATGTTGTATACAGTGAATTATCCTCTAGTTAATAAATGACTGTTTATTGCCTTCACTACGGTTGAACACTCGAAGAAATATTGAAATACCTGCATCTGTTAACTTTCACTCGTCAGCTCAGCATTGCATCAGCATGTGGGGTGTGAGGGCGGAGTTGGCTACGGGGTTCTAAGCAGAATTAAAGTTTCAAGAATACCGTTCATAATAAAGTATAATTTCAACTTTATAGATTGATTTAATAGCTCAGAGTTCAGTTAATATACTATTCACTTGCATAACTGAGCCTATCTAGACATATAAAACTAACAGTATCAGGTTATAATAAATCAGATAGCACTCGGCTTAAAGGTTCTGAAATATATGTTACTTTTGCGTAACTTTTCTATTCATTTTTAGTAGAATAGAGAAGTAGGTAGAGTAAGTTAAACTTTCATATGAAAAACCGTAGACTAACGCTGAGTGTGTCACTCGTCTCATAGCCTCCCGCTTCCGGACCAACGTTGCCTTTTAGTCACTTTGGGGCATAACTCGGAAAAGTATGTCATGGTGCATTTATGGCACACATTTGTGAGCCAGTTTCGCAAAAAAATGCATGGCTCACATAACTAAGTGGGTCGAAAGAGCATCCCATTTTCCGTCGATGAAGAAGTACGGGCCTCACAAGCGAACGGAATGCGTGCACCTGCGGACGGTGCGTGCAAATACGTCGACAGAAAGAGGGAAATTCCTTGAGCTTTGAGGTAAGCAATTGGCTCGATCAAAACTTGGCACAGGCAAAGGGAATCCATCGTAGCCAAATGACGTTTTGCAAGGCATTGACGCTAAATTCTCATTTGATTTTAGAAAGCCTGGAGCATTAGAAAAGGTTTTGCTTGAGATGAAATTATGGTCTGTAAAGAGTTTTGCCTTTTAAGATGGGTACGCTTACGGCAGAGCTCGGCAAACAACAATACCGAGTTAGCCAAAGCTACAAGTTTTCTGATAGAGTAGTTTTCTTATGAAAGGAAATTATTCCTGGGAAATGAAGCATATCGATAGAATTAATTTTAGCCTTCCACTAATTCATTCCTGTTAAGTTCGCGTTATAGATAAAATATTCTATAAGATGTTACTTGAATACAGCATTCGATTTACCGATGGATTTTCAATAAAAAAGGAACGAATATTCATTTACAATCACATCAAAATACTCGTCATACAAGATTTACGTCGCCCTAACCCTGGAGTAGCACTAACGATCTTGCCTGAAATCTGCCCTATTCAGTTAAGTAAAACTGCTAAACCTTTCTTTAATTATTAGAATCGGTGCGTGGTTAACCACTGCATTAGGACACTTTTAGTGCACTTTAATTCTCAGTTAACATCACGTGATCGTGAGTTTAGACCGGACAAGTTTTGAAAGCAGTGAACTTTTGCGGAATGAATTCATTCTAACTTCCGTTAAGCAACAGCCAGTGACACACCACAGATCATAAGCGCATCAGAGTCACAGGCGGTCTCAGCTGTGCCCCGCATGTATGTATGTGTCTGTTGATGCAAAAAAGCAATAGTCTAAAAAATTTCCACCAACGGAGGTGACACTCGTAGTAAGAGTTTATCTTTCCCTGCGTACTTAATGCGAATTTTAAGCGATCACATCGATTTTTCTGCAAATCCATTGGTACATTTTTTCTCTCTCTCAAAAAAGAAAATGTTTGACATATCATTTAACGGCGCACACATCGCTATTCCCAAGAAAGTTCCGTGCATGTTTGGAACTAAAAAGGTCAGTTATGAGGTTCCTAACATGTTTCCACTATACTGGGAATTAACAAACAAAAACAGATAACCACAAATGGACAAATGGTGTTGGAAATGCGGTGTCAGCGGAGCCTAAGTTCTCGAATTGTGGTGAGGTCTTGCAACGTGTGCATGTTTTCTCCAAGAGATATTTTCGCGGGTGTTTACGGAATGCTGGTACAGATTGAGTAGTTAGTCCACTGCAATTGCTTGCACTCAGACTCGAGTTTAATATCGAGGGTCTCAACGCAGCTGCCCTCGCTCTTGCCACGACTTGGAGCTCTTCTGACTCCCTGCAGAGCCGTTCAAATGCGCAGGACCCTCATTTAATATCGGCATTGCCAGGAATAAAAGTTGGTGCACAAAGAGACATATTAGTTCGGGTAGAAACTGATAAATTAAACTAAAGTTATTACGGTATGTTCCGGCTGCAATGAGAAATAGAATTTCGCGCAATTCAGTGATCTGTAAGATTATACTCTCTGCCAACGCACTATATAGAGGACGCGTCTTAAACGAGAGTGTTGTTTACTAAACTGAGCGAACAAACCATATCGGGTAGGAATTGGTCGAAGAATTGGCTAGCAATGAAGTGATGCAGAGAATCAGTCTCATGTTTACTTCCTGAAAGAAATATATGCATTCAGAGTTCAAAGATATGTATTCATTCCGCTCCACGCTTATTTTTTACATTTACCGAATATGCAATATGCTTTTCCCCGAAATGTTTTGCATTTAATCTGGCAACACCTCAATTCCATGAACCCTACCAGGAGTGCCTCTTCCGTAAACTCAGGAAATATTTTATGTATCCCTCATCGGGTTATGACAGCAAAATAAGTATACTCAATAGTGCGTACTAAATGCTGGTCATTGAATTTAGAATTTTTTTCCAACAGGAGTCCCTTCAAATTTGTATTCTCTGGAATTTCTTGGTGACATATTCCGAAACGAGAAATTATATCTCTTCATTTCAATGGAATGAAATTTCTCCGGCGGCAGTTTTCAGAATTTGCCCATTATTGAGGCGAGCTTGGCCTTCCTGTTCCACGAACTGCAGCCGCATGCCGCCGCTATCAGCTGACGGAGTCAACGCAGCGCTCTCGTGTTCCAGGCCCGGTACGTACATACATACATACATACTTTGAATTCACTACGTTCAAACGAATCCATGATAATCAAA